>JAXQQM020089445.1:0-35886 GCA_034641835.2 Pinus albicaulis
CCCATTCAAAATATTTCTTAGCTTCAATGTACCAATTTAACTCCTACACCTTTCCTTAACATGTTTGTCATATTCCTGAGGTGTTCAACTAGGTTGGGAATAAACCTCCTTAAGAAGTTAATTTTCCCAATGAAGGACTGTAGCTCTTTAATGTTTCTTAGGTGTGTGATTTGTAGTATTCCCTCAACTCTTTGTGGGTCTATCTTAATCCCCTTCTCAGATATGATGTGGCCAAGAAGCTTACCTTCTTGCAGCCCAAATACAGTCTTCTTGGGATTCAACGACAGACCGAACCTTCTACATTTTTCAAACACTCTTCTCAGATGTTTTAGGTGTTCTTCTTTAGTCTTGGAATAGCCTGTTATGTCATCCAGATAGATGAAAATGAAGTGTCATATTTCATTTGAAAAGGCTATATCCATTGCTCTTTGGAAGGTGGCACCAGCGTTCATCAGCCCAAATGGAATTTTTACATACATAAAGGTGCCCAATGGGGTGGTGAAAGCATTCTTGAGTTGGTCTTTTTGGAGTACTAAAACTTGGTTGTAACCTGAAAAACCATCTAACAGGGAGATCCTTTTTGAGCCTACTACTTTATGAAGAATGTGTTCCATTTTTGGCAAAGGGTAATTGTCTTTGAGTGAGGCTTTGTTAAGATTCCTGAAATCTATGCACAGCCTGATCTCACCTGTTTTCTTTCTCATAGCTACAAGGTTTGAGACCCAATCATAGAACCTCACAGGAACTATTATGCTTGCTTCGTACATCTTTTTGATCTCCTTTTCAACTGCAAGCAATTGTTTTGGGTTTATTCTGCGAAGTTTCTTTATGAAGGGCTTCTGATTTTATTTCAGAGGTATTTTGTGCTTTATAATGTTTGTGTCATAGGCCTTTAAGTCCTCATAGTTCCATGCAAACACATCAATGAATTCCTTGAACAAATCAATGCATTTATTTTTCATGTTTGCGGGTAGGGACTTAGCCAGTTTAATCATCTTGGGTTTGTCTTCAGTGCCTATGTTGCATTCCTCGACATCAGAGTCTGCATGTTCTATAGTGGGATTTTTTGCTACATCATCGAAGTCAAAAAGGTCTTCTAAAGGTGCCAGACCTCGAGGTATTTTCCTATCTTTGGCCTGCAGCACCTCTACTTCCTCACTATCTGCGTTTTCACATTTTTCATTTGGATTTCCAATCTGTTCATTCAAAGCGTTTATTTCTATGTTACAGGGTGTTTCTTCCTCGTCTGAGGGTTCTTCACTTAGGAAGCTATCATCAGATTTTGAGTCTGAATCAGAAAACTAAAACTCATTCCTGCTTGTTAGGAAATCTTCAATCTGCTTATCACCCTCAAAAACCTGCCAATATTTTTCATTATCCGGCACTGCAGGTCTGAATTTGGTCTGAATGATGATTTGATGGTCACTGGGAGACTTGTGATATGAACTATCCATGTAGGCTAATCCATTTGCAACTGCATTCTGACCCCTAGGGACAAACACCAGTTTGTATTGTACAAATTTTTTCAATAGATCCATGGCGTCATTATTGTACACTCTCAGCCTAGGATGTTTCATTGTGTATTCACCATTCACTTGTTTAATGATCAGCTCAGAGTCTCCATGCACAGTTATCCTTCGGGCTCCTAATTTTCTCAACAAATTCAGGCCTAGGATAAGAGCCTCATACTCTGTGATATTATTTGTACATTTTAAGTGCAGGTTACAGGCATGGCTCTCTGCGTATTCACTCTCTGTGTTATGTATCCACACTCCTGCTCCTGCAGTTCTCTTGGTGCATGACCCATCGAAATTCATTTCCCATAAAGGTTTGCTTTCGGGCTTAACATCATTTCGTTCTTGGTGTGGTGTACAAACTTGTGCGGGATGACTAATCGGCTGACTGCATTCTATTCCTTGCTCACTCTGAGTTTCTGTTTCAGTGCATTGTCCAAAGTTTTCTACATCATTTTCTTCCGAGTCTAGAGTATCCATTATGTTAAAGTCCATGGGCTCTGTTTACTTTTTTGTATCTCTGCTTTTGAATTCTAACCCCTCTAAGGATCCATCATTGCAAAGGATGAAGGAGTCAAGATATGTGTGTATAGAGTATAAAGGTGAATTTTCAGGTTTTTCAGGGCTACTAACCAGGAATTTAATTTGTGCCTCTCTATATAGTCTTCTAAGTTGGCTGAAGACAGGGATTGTGGCATAGGCCCCATCCATCTGCATTGTACCTTGCAGCTTGGCTCCCCATGACCTTGACAACAACATGCCATACTTAGGTGGTACATCTGCCACTACAACATCCATGACCATGCATTTGGCTGGAATCTGGTTTAAGCTCACACACAGGTCTTTGATCAGGCCAAGACACTTTACCCTGCTAGAATCAAATTAATATAAGTCTTTGTAGGGTCAGGTTATCTCTAGGCCTAACCTTTCCATAACTAATTTAGGCATCAAGTTGTGTGAGAAGCCAGAGTCATGCATTGCGTTGTGAAGGATCTTGTTGTGGATATTGAGACTGATATAAAAAGGGGGTAATACCCCTTCCTGAAAATTTCCTTCTATCTTTGGACCGAACAGAAGGGCTGGTTGATCATCACTTAGATTTACAGTGTCATTATTTTCCCCTAGATTCAATGCTTTCAAAATTTGGCCTTTATATACATCCTGAGTGCCCAGCTCAGAGAGTGGGACAGAGATTTAAATTTTCGCAATCTCACTCTCCAAATTGAAAGTGGAATGAATTTTTGGAATGTTCAACTCTATTTTGTTAGCCACCACCTTAGTGGTTGTATCATTGTCCTGATTCTCACTATGTATAGGCTCAGGAATTGTTTTATCTGGAGCACTAACTGCAGTGCTAGTGCTGCTAGTTGGTTGACTTTGTTTATCAATGTTTTCGTTGTCTTTTTCTTTGTTACATTCAGTAGCTGCTTTAGAAGTTTTCTCAGGCATTTTCTTGATGGTAATCTCGGAAGATTTAGGTGTGGAATTATATAGGCTCTTTTTTTTTCTAAGTTCATACTATTCTCTGACCTGCATGATGGAATTTTCAAATCCAAGTCTGTAATCCTTAGATTCTAATCTTTCCTCATTCCAATATGAGGGTGAGGGCTGATCCTCTTCTGTGGAACAGTTGTGGATTGATTTTTCTACTTCAAACATGTTTATTGTGTTTCCCTTGGACTCTTCTATGATTCCCTCATCTTCATCAAGAAATTTCTCTTGAAATGGGGGAATAACTTGCTGATCTGATTCGCTTTGTCTGTTGGGAGTGGTATTGTTTCTTCTAAAGTTCTGGTTCTGGTTATGATTTTGGTTTATGTTCTGATTACTAACTGTGACAACCATTTTTTTCATCATTTTCTGTAGCCTTTCCATGTTTTTGGATAGACATTCATAATTAGGATCAGATGGGGAAGCTACATTTTCATCTCTATATGTCACCCTCTTTTCAGCTCTCAATCTTTCTTTCTTCTCAATCGGGTTAGCCTCTACACTCACTGCTCCTGTTTTCATGTCTTCCAATGTGTTTTAATCCCTCTCCCTAAGTTGGTAGGCCATGTCAGCATCAAAGCCTTCGGGGTATTTAACTAGGGCCAAACCTTGGGGAGGTTTCATGTGTGGAGGAAGAGCATTGTAAACACTGTTAAACCTTGTAGAGTAGTCATTGACACTCTATCCTACATTTCTTTTGAGGTTCTTGTATTCTACTAGGATTTGGAGAGGGTTGGCCTTAACTTCCCATTTGTTTATGAAAGTCTGATACAAAGCAGGGAGGTCTTGGATGCTATTAGGAGCAAGGCCTTTGAACCATTTCTTCACATCACCTCCTAAGATCTGGGAAAAGATTCTCATTTTGATAGTATCATGGTCTATCTCCATGTAATCAAAATAATCTTCCATCCTATCTACATGGTGCTGAGCTGTTGTAGACTCTTTTGCAGTGAACTGTGGGATCTTTGATTGATAATCATTGGGTAAGGGCACTAGAGGTTGGGGTAATACCAGAGGTGCATACCAGGCTGCCATGATGATGTTCTAAGGAGGTAAGGGGTTGGCTTGAGCAGCTGGTATATGGATGACAGGGATACTAGGACCAGCAGAAGCTTGTTGAACTGATTTAGGATGACAGAGTCCCAAGTTTTGAATGAAGTGATTATCAGGAGGTGTAGATGGAGGGGTTTCTCTGTCTCTAATGTGTTGACCACTAGGAGATGGTGAACCAGGAATCTCAAGGTCTAGATAGTCTAGAACACTGAATGACCTATTTCTTGATGGTCTGTTTTGAGAGTTTAGGTCAAAATATGGGACTAATAGAGCTGTAAAGTTTTCCGGTGTAGAGTTAGCTCTATGGATGTGGCTGAAAATAGTTGGTCTTTTAGGTATAGGAGATCCTTTGAGGATGCTTTCAGGGTTGTCAATTATTTCAGGCAGGTTTGGGTTAGGATAAGCTCTTGTGTGAATGGTTCTTGAAGCCAGAATGTTGTTTTCCAACCAAGCAGTTTAACCCTACTGGTTACTTCTATTATGGTTGATGTTGTTATGGAGGCTAGTCTCCCAGTGGAGTCTTATGTGAACCAAGATAATTAGCAGGCCTACTGATCACCAGTGGAGTCTTTGATCTTTAAGGAACTATGGAGTCTCCAGGTGGAAGGTTTAGGGTGTTTCTGAGGGTACACTGTCCAATACAGTGCTTATGTGATGTCCCTTTTCAAGGATATCCTCAAAAAACAACAAACTCTAACCAGAGATTGACTGGGAGGGCTTTTACCAGATATTTCACCTCTGAAAGAGAGTGAGATCTAGAGGATACCTGGCCCTTTCCAAACTCTGTCTAAGAGTGTGGGAGAAACACACAAGACCGGATATAGAAGTTAAGGGTATTCAAAGTTCCGTTCCCCAGCGGAGTCGCCATTATGTTGGGGTTCCCATGTTTTGGCAAGATTGGCAATACATAAAGATGAGACAACATCAGAACCACTTTCGGACCTCAGGATATAGCCCTCCTGGGTCCATAGAGGGATATCTCTATATAAGCAAAGGGTTTATGTCTTTGAAGCTCTTGTTTTGAGATATTAGGCTAGTTATATGCACAGGGTTTGTTCGTTTGATTTTGGTTGGTTGTTGGGAATTCAGGGAAGAAGGATTCGGTGTGAGACAAGGCTGAGCAAAGAAGAATTTAGGAAAATAAAGATAATTCAGAGAACATTCAAGACCATTGGGCAATGGAGTCAGGAAAGGGTCTACTTGCTATTCAATGTACAGGCTTTCAGTTGGGCTAGTCATCTAAAGCATTGGATCTCAGAGATGATAATGTGGCATGAAAGGTAGAAAGAAGGTGAAAGGCAAGGAAACCTCCAAGGTGACCTTTCAGAATTGAGATCTAGGGACAGGACATGTCATTGAACACCTGTGATCCACAACCTAAAAGGTAAACTCTTCAGACAAGGAACATAAAAGATTTAGAGCACAAACTGAAAACCTGAGATCAGAGAGAGACTTTGAACTCTCAATGCTTTGGCCTCCAGCTCAAGGGAACTTAGAAAGGTCTAATCATAGTGAAAAGGATTTTGGTGAGGTAGAGACAAAGTTCTAAACTCCCAGTATTCCAATTCATTCAATCAAAGCCTAAAAAGAGCAATCTAAAAACCGATTTCATTAATCCATACATCAGCTAGCAATATATCTGACCACTACACTAGTTAAATTAATCGAAATCAATTCTCAGATAACACATTCAGTAGAAAACATTGAAGGCAA
The DNA here is from genome assembly GCA_034641835.2 of Pinus albicaulis. Taxonomy (NCBI): domain Eukaryota; kingdom Viridiplantae; phylum Streptophyta; class Pinopsida; order Pinales; family Pinaceae; genus Pinus; species Pinus albicaulis. The sequence continues at coordinate 5,772 of JAXQQM020089445.1, forward strand.
GGATAGCAGAAAAATAGGGTACCTAACAAGGGTAAATCCTATGCCAGATTTATGATGCGAGCCAGAAGAAATGAAATGAAATGAACTATCAGGTAAAAAAAATACTGAGACAGAAAAACATCACCGCTGCTTTAAATCAGGATCCAAAGAAATGTGCTTGTCATATTAAAGAGAAATACCAGTCATGTACAACATTAGCAACAGCTTGAAAATTCAGTTTGAAATGCCTTCCTCAGTCTATCTTACACTTTACACAGAGACTATGTCTCAAAAGAAACAGCTTGCAATTCTCTGATAACCAATCAACAACAACCATTACAATGACTTCCTTCATGAATTTATAGCTGAAGAGGAGCAGAGGAGGTAGATGGAAAACTAAATGTAGCATTAAAATTCAGAAGAGGAGGAGGGCCGAGGCCCCATTCTGTTTTAAATTCTGGGCATTGATCTCTGGTACTCTTTAGATGAAAGAAAGGTCTTCGTCGGTCTGCAGTTTACTCCAGGTATGTCTTTGATGTACTTGCTATAGCACTCTACAATACTCTGGTGAATAAGCCGAGGTGAAAAAAATACTGTGAGGTCTTCCATACTGCATAACTAATGCACTGGAAGCGTAGGATTGCTGTCAGGGGGGAAAAATTCATTTGGACACAATGTAGACTGAAACAGTAATGAGTATTGTGTCCTCTCTCAGGAGGAGACATTTTGTTGATATAAACACCCTAACGATATGGTTTTCTTGTGCGTTGGACCTTCTGTGTGATCCATGATGTCTTCGATCTGGTACCTTGCCTTTAAATACGTGGATTAAGGCTCAAAATCTTCAATTACAGGCCTTAAACACTCTGTTTTCCCACTGATAGTCTTTGCCACTCCATGATTGCCTCTGTTAGTGAATTATGTGCTTTAATGGCTCTGGGAAGGTTTCACAGAGTTTAAACATGTTCCTTTAATGAAGTTCCTATCATAACGCCTTCCCAGGCCTTTCTTTCATAATTTCGATCTCTACACATGGTATTCTCAGTGTTTTAGCCACTGTAACAATGACGGTGAACCATGGCGGTTTTCCGCCTGTCTGTGACCCTGCAAAACACAAAAACAAATTAAGAAAACCATGCATGGGGATGGTGAATGTAGCGAGGTCGATGAGAATGGACGTGAAGCCTGGTGAATTGGTGGAATAGTGCAGGTTGATGGCGAAAACGCAGTGAAACGATGGAGGATGGTCTGGTGAAAGTTGGCGGATTGCGGCAAAAATTTAAATGTGAACCTTTGAAATTTAACCTTTGAGTGAAATATAAATGGGGCTGATGAAAATGCGACAAAAATATATGAACACACGTAGAATGGTGATGTGGCGGGAGCCAGTGAATGGCAGGGCATGCATTAAATCTAGACTGTCTGATCTCAGGAGGAGATCGACAATTGAGAACGCGTCGGAGGGCGACAGCGTATGGTGGGCCAGGTCTATTTTCCTTGATTATCCCCCGCGCAATTTTGTGGCACGATGACCGACTGGATGAATAGCTTCAGATCGGATGGTGTACGGCATATCGCAATGGTCCATAGCCGTAACGTTAATGCGCGATGGAGGGCGCTTTTCAAATAGTCCGTGAGCCACGTGTCATGTGGTGAATGGCATCGTCCGAAATGAAAATACCACCCACCTTCCAAAGGTGGTGTGATAGAAACCGTCGGTTTTGAAACAGGGTTTTTCTCATGGGACCACCAGTAGGGATGAACCGGTGAGCCATTGATCCGGATCAAATCGTCGGTGGGTATGCGATCGTAGGAGTAAACGGGGGGGCGCATGGGTGCGAGTGTCGATCCGTGAAGACCGTTGTGTTAGCCACCTATAATATTTTGTTATACCAAAAGGTGGCTAAGATCTTTTTGAGCCTCCAAGGAACAAATTTTATCACTAAAAATTGTTGGCTCTTGAAGACTCCTTGCAGGCCTCATGCCTCTGTCCAAAAATCCTCATTTGCTGTCCCATTTTATACTCAGGAATTTCTGCTGATTCCAACTAAAAAACTGTTGAAGAAACCATCATTTTTCCCCTTTCTCCCACTCATAACTAACCTTCATTTACTCCCCCTTTTCTCCATATTTTTTCCCTACTTTTCATAAGTCCTCTTCTTTCCATTTATGAAAATTTCCCCTTTCATAGTTAAAAACTCACTTTTTAACTATATCGGAACCCCCAAATCCATTAAAATCCTTGAAAATTCTCATAAAAAATCAAAGTTTCATTGCTATGGACCTAAGCCCCTTGGGTTTAGCCCTAAACCACTTCCCCACCATACGTTTTGGGTCTGGAACCACTTGTTAATACGTTAAGGTGCTAATCACATCGGAAAGAATCAAAGATGCAAGTCTTTGCCATACTCCAAAAGTTCCGATTGCGATTAGCCTTGCTGCTTAAGACCCCCGATCATATTATTATTTTCATATAACCCTGAGCCCGCCCTCGGCGCTTAAACCTTGTGAATATTTCATTTCCGACCCATTTTTCCTTTGTAAATTACAAAAAACCCTCTTTTCTAAAGTTTTGATTTAATGAGCCAAAGTCACATGTTAAATATAAAATGGTTAGATTAAAAATACCGATCGCGCAATCGCGATCGATGAATTCACAATGGGTTGATCGAAAAGACCAGGCCCACGTTTCCGATTGCGATTGGCCTTTGATGTACTAAGCCCCGGGCCCTTTGCGTTCCATATATCCGAAGGCCCCGCAGGCGGGCGCCTATCCTTTGTATATATTTTATTTCCGCCCTGATCCATTAAACCTTCGTTTATATTAAAAACTTGGGGTTTTGATATATTATCAGGGTTTCTGCCGGTTCGTTCTAAAAACTAATCTCCACCGTTGATCATAAGCCGATCAAACGTCCAACGCCCAATCGCATTGGGGTTTTCCATCGCATACACTTGTTTGCACCCGCCGATCGGCCATCCCCCGATTCACTCTCCGCCGTCGATCTGATCTGCAGATCGACGGACAACGCTTAAACGCATCGGAGTTTTCCATCGCATGCATTTATTTTTTCCCCCGATTGCTGTTCCTCCGATTCGCTCCCCGCCGTTGATCTAATCCTCGGATCCAACGGCTATCGCTTAATCGCCTCTCCCCTCCCGATTGCGCAATCGCATTGGAGTTTTTTGTTTAAATCGCACTCTTTTCCTCATCCCTCCGATTGCGACTACCCCAATTCATTTCCCACCGTTGATCTGAATCTTAGATCGACGGTCTGCGCTAAATCGCATCGCATGTTTCAAATCGGTGCATTTGCTCGCTACCCCCGATTGCGATCCTCCGATTGAATCTGGACCGTCCACGTGTCCAGATCGGATGGTCCAAAATCACTCCGACTTGTTCATCTCCCCGCTCTCCTTTTCGCCTCGTCTACGCAAATCTCCACCGTTGGTTGCCTTCATCCGACGGCTACGCTCCTCCCCCGCCATCTGAAGCAGTTTAAACCTATTTCCGCAGGATTTCTTAACTATTTTTTGTGTTTTGCAGGCGTTTTAATGGTTTTCCATTGTTTAATGAAAGAAAGCCGAGGGTTGGGAAAGACGTTTCCTGCGCCTTCGAGCTGTTAAAGAGAACCATCTGCGGGGTTTCGCTCCATTGTTTTCTCAATGCTTTATGGGCATTGATGCCTTTAAAAATCCCAGTGCGGCCTGCACATCGACAAGACATTGTTTTAATTCAAAAATAGTTAAAGAGTATTAGTTTGAAGACAGAGCACAGTAGATGAAGATTTAAGACGGTTTTTATGGGGATTACGGCTAAGACCGTTATCAAAAGCCTAATCCCCAATCTAAAACACAGTTTAAAGGAAAAAAACCTAAAGTGTTTCATCAGACAGAAAGCCTCCACCGCCACATCTGAGGCAAATTGATTCCTCAGCTACCACCGAGCCACCTGTCGCCTCAAACCTTTCAAACAGAGGCCGAAGTTATTGAAGAAAATCAGATATTCGCCTCCAGCGCAGCCAGGGAGTTACTTCTGCAAGGAAATCAATGCAGAAAATATCTGCAGAGTTACTCCAAACATTACATAAAGCCTCAAAGTCAAATAAAGCTCCCACCGAGCTTAATCCATAAATGTAAAACAGTTAATGCAGTGTTCCACCTGTGAACTTCTTCATCGAGCCCCTCAAAGGGCCGAGAAGTCTTGAACCTGTATTAATTATCCCGAGAGATATTTTCTCAGATCACCTCCTCATTCTTTTATAAATACCTCAGAAGAAGATGAGAAATTGTTGTTTGCAGAACTTTGAAATACACTTGAGCTCGAGACTTCTATTTGTACATAGTGTTCACTGGCCCTTGAAGCTCTGTTTGCGCTAGAGTAGTTAGGTTGAATAGTGAAGATGATTTCTGAACTGAAACATTGGACTTGAATATTGTAACTGGTTTGACATCAATATAAAAGTTGTTTCTTGGGATCCTGGTCTTTATCACTGGTGAAGTGCTTCTTTCTTTGTTAATCGTTTTCCTTCTATGTATGCCATATTGTTCATTTTCCCTCTGTAAAGAAGAGTTTAAACAGGGTTAGGATTTTCTGTATAGCAGTAACCTTCTCTGGCTAAGAAATCTTTATCTTAATGTTTTCTTCAGATTTGTTTATTTAAGAATGATTCAATACAGTCTAAACAGTTAGGAATGTTGGCGTTCCCTTGTCCTTCTGTTTGCTCAAACATTGTTCTCGAATGTTATTTCCATTATTTGCTATTAAAGTTAGACTAGAGAAGATATGGTTTGCCCCGATTCCTAGATTCTTTTCTCCAAAGGCAGATTCTGAAAGTTTCCCTTGGTGTTGACTGAAAGCAGACTAGGTTTAAAAGTACTTTATCTGATCTTAAGTTACACTCTATTTTTCTTATGTGTTTTCATACTTTCTGAAGGTAATTATGTGGATTACTGGATTGTTTGTCAATTAAGCTGCTTTAATAAGAACTTTCCCAAGAAGTCTATGGTTAGCCATGTCCTTGGTTGGTTTTAAAACAGTTAATTAAGAGGCTTTTCTTGTTTGGACTGACTATAAATCCTCTGAGAAATTATTATCAGTTTCCACCCCTCCAACATTTTAATGTTTCCATTCCATCATTTTAATCTCAATAATCTTGTGGTATAGATAACTTGCCCCTTGGATCACACTTGATGTTGTTGTTCAATTAAAGCCTAGATATGACTCCATAGCCCAATGGACTAAAAACCAGCGTTATATCTATCTATCTGCCAAAACTGTTCTATTTGCTTGCAACTTCTCACTTTTGAAACTTTTTGCACTTAGGACTTTCCCTCAAGTAACATTTCATGCTCAACCATCCAAAACAAAACAAAACCCTTGGCCTTCATAACTAGCCTAATATCATTACCTTAAGCTTTTCAAAGACAATATCCATCTTTGTACATATTGGAGAGATCCCTCTCCGCATTCAGGAGGGCTAGATCCTAGAATCCCAAAGTTGGTTGAAATGATGTTAACTCTGTGATTGGACTCTCCCAATCTTGCTAATAAATTACAGAGACCTAACATTTCTGGCGACTCCACTGGGGAAACTTTAACTCAAAATCTCTGGTTCCATGACAATTGTTCTATTTTGCAGCTGAGCCACCAGAACCTAACATTTCTGGCGACTCCGCTGGGGACCTGAGTGTTTTTAATACCTTTTAGAGGCCTCAGAAAACCCTTTATTCGAGAACATTTTGAGAGTAAAAAGCAGCCTTTTCAAGCACTACCAAGAAATGGTAATCATGATGGAGCTTGTTTGAATCAGTGACAAACTAGGTCAACCCTAGGATTCTTTTAAGTTTTCATCTAACCTTTGAAAATCGGCTAGCTTAGCCATAAGGATAGACTGTCTTTGTTTCATAACCGTAGGTAAGTTTTGAGGCAAAGTTAGGACATTCTTCTAAACCATAAATAAAACAATTCAAAAAACACCCAAAAATATTTCAGATTGGAATTAAATAAACATGGTGGTGGACCATAAGACCTTTTACCTCTGAAAGGAGCTAAAAATTTCCACTTGGCGACTCCACGATCCTAGCAGACCTTAAGACTCCACTGGGAAGAACCCTTATCATTATAAAATCCTTCAAACTCAGTTAGAGGACTGTGGGATTTAAAATTGTAAAAACAGATTGGTTAACCTCTCCAAGATTGTCATATCTGGTTGAAATTTTCTTGTTTTAGGTCTAAACAACATAGCATAGTGGCTTCTAAAAAGATTCACACTAGAGCCCATCCAGACCCTAACCCACCTGAGATAGTTGATAATCCAGAAATTATCCTTTGGAAGTCTCCTAAGGTTAAATTATTAACTGTTTTTAGATCACCCTTGAGAGCTAATTCAGTCCCCGAAAATCTTTCAGCTCTGCAACAATCACAAACTGACTTAGTGAACCCATTTAGGACTAGGTCATTTGATGATATAATCCAGTTAGACTCTGAATCTTCACTTTCATCTCCTGAAACAAATGAACATCCTGGTAGCGGGGAAACAACACCTCCTGATTTACATTTCCTTCACAATTTAGGTGTCTCTCATCCAAGATCATCTCAACAGTCTACTCCTGGTCCATCCACTTCTACTCACCCTACATCCACTGTTCAAACCACTTCACCTCAGCCCACACCTTTTCAAGCACTGCCTAATATAGGTAATCATGATGGAACTTGTTTGAATCAGTGACAAACTAGGTAAACCCTAGGTTTCTCTTAAGACTTCATCTAACCTTGAAAAATCAACTGGCTTAGCCATAAGAGTAGACTGCCTTTGTCTCACAACCTTAGCTAAGTTTTGAAACAAAGTTAGGACATTCTTAACAACCACAAAACTGAAAAATGACTTAAAAAAACCTAAAAATATTTCAGATTGGAATTAAATAAACATGGTGGTGGACCATAAGACCTTTTACCTCTGAAAGGAGCTAAAAATTTCCACTTGGCAACTCCACAATCCTAGCAGACCTTAAGACTCCACTGGGAAGAACCCTTATCATTATAAAATCATTCAAACTCAGTTAGAGGACTGTGGGATTTAAAATTGTAAAAACAGATTGGTTAACCTCTCCAAAATTGTCATATCTGGTTGAACTTTTCTTGTTTTAGGTCTAAACAACATAGCATAGTGGCTTCTAAAAAGATTCACACTAGAGCCCACCCAGACCCTAACCCATCTGAGATAGTTGATAATCCAGAAAGTATCCTTTGGAAGTCTCCTAAGGTTAAATTATTAACTGTTTTCAGATCACCCTTGAGAGCTAAATCAGTCCCTGAAAATCTTTCAGCTCTGCAACAATCACAAACCGACTTAGTGAACCCATTTAGGACTAGGTCATTTGATGATATAATCCAGTTAGACTCTGAATCTTCACTTTCATCTCCTGAAACAAGTGAACATCCTGGTAGCAGGGAAACAACACCTCCTGATTTACATTTCCTTCACAATTTAGGTGTCTCTCATCCAAGATCATCTCAACAATCTACTCCTGGTCCATCCACTTCTACTCACCCTACATCCACTGTTCAAACCACTTCACCTCAACCCACTTTCCCTTCTGTAAATCCACCTCCACCTCCTGCCATGGCAACATGGTATGCTCCCTTAGTCCTTCCTGTACCATTAGCCAATCTTCCACAGGACTATCAGTCCAAAATTCCATTGTATGATGCTAGCAATACTATAACAGCATCTCAACATGTGGACAAGATGAATGACTACTTTGACAGAAACGAAATTGATAATGATTCTGTCAAGTTGAGACTATTTGCTCAAAGTTTGGGGGGAGAAGCAAGAAAATGGTTTAAAGGTTTAACCCCCCATAGTATTAACGATCTCCAAGCCTTCCATCAAACATTCTTAAACAAATGGGAAGTAAGAAAGAATCCTCTCCAAGTCCTTGCTGACTATAACAATCTCCATAGGAACCCTGGGGAAAGTGTACAATCTTATTGTACCAGATTTAACAGCGTCTATAATGCACTTTCCCCTGAACTAAAACCTCCTCAGGGCTCAGCTTTAAACAAATTTCCTGAAGGGTTTGATCTAGACATGACATATTCACTTAGAGAAAGAGTTTTTGCAACTCTTGAAGACATGCAAAGGGGTGCTCTTTCTGTGGAAGTGAACTTGATGGAGAAAAGAGCAAGAATGAAGAGTGAGAAGAGAGTATCTTTTAGAGAGGAATCCACACCTTCTACTTCCAACTCAAAAATGGTGAGAATGATGGAAGAAATGATGAAAGAGATGAGCATAATTAAGAGAGCACAAGCAAATCAAAATCAAACTGCTCCTCAAAATAGGAACCAAAATCAGAATGTTAGAAGGAACCAACCTTCAAACAGACCCAGGGAAGATGATCAACAGATCACCCCTCCCTTTCATCAAAACTATGTAAGTGAGGTTGAAGAAACAGAAGACATAACAGAGGGAGAGGATATCAACATGTTTGGGGAAGAGGATGATGACTTTGAGGTTCATTATGATAATAAACAAGGTCTTTACACACCTTACGACGACAAAAGAGATCATAATGAAAATTATTATCAGGACATGGAAAATGTCGTCATAGAACCTCAAAGAGAATATGACCTTAGAAGCAAGACCAGTCAACAAGCCCCCAACACCAAAACCTCTGACAAATCCTCTCAAAGCAGCACCGCAACTAAACCCAAAACAACCAAACAAAAAGACAAAATAGTGGCTGTTAATTCTTATAAGGATAAGGAGAAAAACACTCAAAATTCTGAAAAACAGAGTGAAGACATCAGCAGTACTAACACTTCAGCTAGTACTCCTTCTACAACAGTTGTGTCAAGTAAAACAAATCAGCAAGCTGTAATTGTTGATAGAGTGACCGCTAATAAGGTTGAAACAAGTGCTTCAAAGAATCAAACCCCTTTCAACCTTGAACAGGAAATCTTAAAGATCAAAATCTCTGTTCCATTAACTGAGTTAGTTGCCCAACATGTATATAGGAACCAAATTTTGAAGGCTTTAAATATAGAGGAAAATGGAGATACAGTTAATCTTAGTGACGACCTACCAGAGTTGATTTTTGGCCCTAAGATTGAAGGGAAGTTTCAAGAAGGACCAATTCCTCCCTTTTATGTGAGTTTGAACATTCATGACAAAATTCTACACAACGCTATGCATGATTCTGGGGCTTCTCATAATTTAATGCCTAAAGCTGTGATGGAGAGCCTTGGTTTAGAAATTACCAGACCCTACAAAGACCTATACTCCTTTGACTCAAATAGAGTAAAATGTCTAGGATTGATCAAATACCTCTGTGTTAACCTAGCCCAGATTCCAGCCAAATGTTTACTCATGGACATTGTTGTGGCTGATGTCCCCCCAAAGTATGGAATGCTATTATCAAGATCCCGGGGAGCTAAGTTACAGGGGACTATGCAGATGGACATGACATATGCGACCATCCCGATTTTCAATCAGACCAGAAGACTTTACAGGGAGTCTCATATGCAATACACGGTTACAAGTCAAGACAGACCACGAAACTCTCCTATATATTCTGTCAATACAGGCCTTGATTCTTTTATCATGTTTAACAATGAAACTCCTAGCGAGCAAGTCACTTTAACAGAATTAAAGGCCGACAGGGAAGAAGAGTATAATAACGCAGAAGTGTCCAAACAGTTTGCCACATGTGAAAACATTAGTAAACAAAGCATAGGTCTTGATTTACCGGTTATGAGTCCATTGTTTTTAGGACTTAACAACCCAAAAAATACCCCTAACATGTCTGGCATCATCCCTCAATCTATCGAAGAATTTGAGGAGTCAAAACAAATTCAATTGGGTGCTGCTAATCATGAACAGTCAGAAGGCACCATAGTTAAAAAGGACAATCGCCAAACAGACGAAACTGAAGATAGTCCTTTATGGAGTATGTATTTTGATGGGTCATGCACTAGAAATAATGCTGGTGCAGGGGTTTGGATCATTAACACTGAAAACAACCACACATAATGCATCTCATGCAAATTAAACTTTCAGTGTTCCAACAACATAGCAGAATATGAATCCCTTCTCTTAGGCTTGCATCTCTTGAAGAAATTAGGAGCCAGAAGAATTAATGTGTACGGGGATTCTGAGTTAATCATTAGGAAAATCAATGGGGAGTATAATGCGAATCATCCCAGACTTAGAGCCTATCGGAATGATGTCATGGATCTGTTGACAACATTTGAGGAGTCAAACCCGAGTTTCATCCCAAGGAAAAAGAACATTATGGCCCACAATTTAGCTTTTGCGGCCAGGACATGTCTAACGCCATATGAGACTGGAGACAACACAACTCTGATAAAATTTAGACCGGCAGTGCCTGATAACGAAAAATATTGGCAAGTGTTTAACAATGACAAACAAATAGAAGACTTCATGCAATTCAGAAATGAGTTCGAACTGCACAGTTCAGATTCAGATTATGATACAGACTGCGGTGAAGAAAACTTTATTGGTGAAGAAGAATCGTCTCCTCAACCTGCCAATATTAACCTATTGTCTAGCAAACTTAGGAGCAAAACAGAATTAAGTGCAGAGTTAGAAACGGAAGAATTACAAACTCTGCATTCTAAAGATGAAAATTTTCCAAGTGGTCTAACGCCTTTAGAGGAGTTGTTCGATTTTAACGATGTGGCCAATAAACCAAAACTGGAACCTGTAGAGACTGAAGTAGAGGAGTGCAATATAGGCAGTGAGGAAAAACCGAAAATGATCAAACTGTCCAAAACTTTTCCAGCTCACATTAAACTCAAATACATAGAGTTGTTCAAAGAATTTTCTGATGTTTTTGCATGGAGTTACGAAGATCTTAAATCCTATGACACCGAAATAATACAGCACAAAATCCCTCTTAAAGAAAACCAAAAACCATTTAAACAGAAACTGCGCAGAATAAACCCTGTCCAGTTGCCATTGGTTCAGAAGGAGATCATGAAAATGTATGAGGCTGGCATTATTGTCCCTATTAGATATTCTGAGTGGGTATCTAATCTGGTGTCCATTAGGAAGAAGACTGGAGAAATCAGGCTTTGTATAGACTTTAGAGACTTAAACAAAGCTTCGTTAAAAGACAACTACCCTTTACCAAAAATGGATCACATTTTACAAAGGGTGGTGGGGTCTAAAAGGATTTCGTTGCTTGATGGCTATTCATGGTATAATCAGATTTTAGATCACCCTGCTGATCAATTAAAGACAGCTTTCACTACTCCATGGGGCACTTTCATGTATGTGAAGATGCCTTTTGGTCTAATGAACGCTGGAGCAACCTTTCAGAGAGCCATGGACATATCATTCTCGGAAGAATTGGGCTTCTTCATCATTATCTATCTAGATGATGTCACTGTGTTTTCAAAAACAGATGAAGAACATTTATAACATTTGAGAAAAGTTTTCGAGAAGTGCAAAAGGTTTGGAATATCTTTAAACCCTAAGAAGACACTATTTGGTCTCCAAGAAGGTAAGCTTCTTGGACACATTATTTCAGAGGAGGGTATAAAGATAGATCCAAAGAGGATTGAGGCTATATTGCAAATCTCTCATCCTCGAAATATCAAAGAGTTGCAGTCTTTCATTGGAAATATTAACTTTTTGAGAAGGTTCATCCCTAACTTGGCAGAGCTCCTTAGAAATATCACAAACATGTTGAAGAAGGAGCAAGGGATAAAATGGACCTTGGAAGCAAAGACATCTTTTGAGCTGGTGAAACAAGCATTAACCAAAACACCGGTTCTCATAAGCCCCGATTTTTCAAAAGATTTTTATATCTTCTCGTTTGCATCAGAACATACCATTGCTGCTGTCCTTTTACAGAAAAATCCACAAGGACAAGAGCAGCCTATTGCATTCTTTAGCAAGGCATTGAGGGATGCCCCTTTGAAGTATAATATTATGGAAAAGCAAGATTTTTCTTTGGTTAAAGCATTGAAAGACTTCAGAGTATACATCCTTCACTCACACATCATTTCCTTTGTCCCTAATTCAGTTGTTAAAGACATTCTAACACAGGACCCAGATGGTAAGAGAGGTAAGTGGATTGCTGTTATTCTCGAATATGATTTAGAGATAAAACCCACTAAACTCATCAAAGGCCAAGGTCTAGCTAGATTAATGGCTGAATCCAATTTTGAAGTTCTTGATATTAATATGATTAATGCTTTGGACAGCCAAGAAGAATTCTCAACTCCCATTATTGAAAACCATTTTATGAATTCCCCTTGGTATGCTGATATCGTTTATGTTTTGCTTAATTTAAATACACCTCCTGGTTTATCGAAAACAAAGGCAAGGTTCTTAAAACTGAAAGCAGTAAACTATTGCATTGTAGATAGGTGTCTTTATTGGAAAAATGCTAATGGTATATTGCTTAAATGTTTGCCTGAGTTTGATGCAGAGAAGGTTAAGCAGGAATTTCATGAAGGAGAGTGTGGGGGTCATTTATATTGGAAGTCAACAGCCAACAAAATTTTGAGGGCTGGTTTCTATTGGCCTACTCTTTTTCTTGATGTACACAAGATGACCACTACTTGCCATAAATGCCAACTATTCGAAGGCAAAAGAAAATTGTTACCCCTTCCTCTGCATCCAATCACTGTTGAAGCCCCATTTCAATAGTGGGGACTTGACTTCATAGGTGAAATCCATCCCTCATCTTCTGCCCAGCATAGATGGATCCTTACTGCCACAGACTATTTCACTAAGTGGATAGAAGCCATTCCTTGTAGGCAAGACAATGATTCAGTTATTATAAAGTTCATAGAAACCAATATCCTCTCCAGATTTGGCTGTCCTACCAAGTTCATCACAGATAATGCAACAGTGTTTGGATCAAAGAAAATGGTTGACTTCTGTCATAAATACCAGATAACACTAGGGCATTCCACAGCCTATTACCCTCAAGGTAATGGACTTGCAGAATCTTCCAACAAAATCTTAGTGAACATAATCAAGAAACTGTTGGAGGACAATAAAAAGTCTTGGCACACAAAGCTGATCCATGCACTTTGGGCTGACAGATTAACTTTGAAGAAATCTATTGGTATGTCACCTTTTCAGCTTGTGTATGGTACAGATGCAATCTTTCCTAATAGCCTTGGTGTACCAGTTATGAAGTTTATCCAAGAATTGCAGATTGAAGATAATGACATGATCAGAAGAATAAATCAGACCATTCATCTTCAGCAAATCAGAGAGGAAGTGTACAACAAAACATTGCAGAAACAGGACAACATTAAGAAGCTTTTTGACAGAAGAACAAAGGCCAGCAATTTCAAGATTGGGGACAAAGTGTTAAAGTGGGATTCAAAGAGAGAAGATAAGGGAAAGCATGGTAAATTTGACAATCTATGGCTTGGCCCTTACTCTATTCATTCAGTTGCTGGAAAAAATGCATTCTTCTTACAAGAGCTGGATGGAACAGATTTGTTTGGGGGTCCTGTCAATGGCAGGATGCTCAAGCATTACTTCTCTTGATTCATGATATGTTTTTAAGCCTTCTTTTTTTCTTTTTTCCATTGTAAACATTTCATCCATCATTGCATTCAAAGTTATGAAAAATCAAAAAATACAAAAACAAAGAAAAATAAAAAGAGGGCAGAAATGAAAACAAGAAAGGCAAAGCCCCATGCCAAAAAGAGAAATAAATCTGAAAGTGTGCAAGCTTAAATGCCACTCCTGCAAAACACACTTCTAGTTAGTCAAACTATTTAATCTTGACTAATTAGCTTTCAATTTTCTGCTGATAGGGTAGTGAATTTGATTTGCCAAACTGTTTAATCTTGGCTTATCAGTAGATAGATTAGGATAGAAATTAAAGGTTCAAACATGTTCAAAATCTGAACCAAAGTCTCCAAAGAGAGATGACTCAAAGCTGTTTTATTTTTCTGAGTCATAAAAGAGAAAAACTGGTTCTAATTTGCCCAAAATCTGAATCAGATATCAAGAAAGAGACAGCTCAAAACAAAGTTAAAAACAGAGCTGTAAAGAAAAGAAAGCCATAATGAGAAACTTTCAGATCTTAAGCCTTCCATTTTGATTTAATTTTTTGCAAATAATAATCTATGAGCAGCTTGTTTTTATGCCATAGATCATAGCAAGTCGAACAACTCAATCTTGACTTGACTATTTTTAAATTTCTGTTGTAGAATTTAGAGAATGAAAGTTTGTTGGACTGTTTAATCCCAACAAACAGTAGACTAGGTAGAAAAATATCTGAGCTCAACTGTTTAATCTGAGTTCAAGGAGAAATAAGGATTAGAAATAGATTAGATTTCCTACTTTCAAAAGAATAAAATGTTGTGAATAGAGTTTGCCAATCCAAGTGCACTCTGATGAAGAAAAAAATGCTAGATCTGTAGGATTGGGTAGGTAGCAAGCTGGTTGATAAAGGTCCATTGTTTTCATGGCTGCCAAATATGTTTTTAGAAGAAGATCATTCAATCACAGAAGGATAGCCCAATGGATGAGGCAACTAATCAGCCTCCCAGAAATCAAGTCTGAATTCTTGATGCCTTCAAGAAGGCACCATCCCCAAGTGGAGCCACTGTTAGCCACCTATAATATTTTTTTATACCAAAAGGTGGCTAAGATATTTTTTGAGCCTCCAAGGAACAAATTTTATCACTAAAAATTGTTGGCTCTTGAAGACTCCTTGTAGGCCTCATGCCTTTGTCCAAAATCCTCATTTGCTGTCCCATTTTTATACTCAGGAATTTCTGCTGATTCCAACTGAAAGACTGCTGAAAGATCATCGTTTCTCCTCTTCTCAAAACCTTTCATCTGCTCCCCTTTTTCTCCATCAAAACTGCCTTGTTTTCATAAGTCCTCTTCTTTCCATTTATGAAAAATTCCCCTTTCCATAGTTGAAAACTCACTTTTTAATTGTTTCGGAACCCCCATTTCCATTAAAAAACCAAGCGCTAACCCTGTTCGGCGCTCATCACATCGGAAGTATCCAAATGCACGAGACTTGTGCTCTATTCAAAAGTTCCGATTGTGATCATGCTTTGGTTTGAAATGTTTCGATGCGATTAATCCTTTGTAAATACAAAAACCCGATCGCATCGTTTATTTTATATATCCAGAGATCCCGCCTCCGGCGCTTAAAGCATTGTAAATTTTCATTACTGTTCTGCTTTTTCCTTTATAAAACCCAAGAACCCGCTTATCCAAAGTTTCAACTTAAAAGCTTGAAGTCACGTGTTAAATATAAAATGGTTAGATTAAAAAGACCGATCGCGCAATCGTAATCGGGAAAATTTCAATGGGTTGATCGAAAAGACCAGGCCCGCAGTTTCGATTGCGATTAGGCCCGCAGTTTCGATTGCGATTAGGCCCTTATTTTATATAAAGCTCCGGGCCCATCAATTTTTCATATATCCAAAGGCTCCGCAGGCGGGCGCCTATCCTTTGTATATATTTTATTTCCGCCCTGA
The DNA here is from genome assembly GCA_034641835.2 of Pinus albicaulis. NCBI lineage: Eukaryota > Viridiplantae > Streptophyta > Pinopsida > Pinales > Pinaceae > Pinus > Pinus albicaulis. Next base: position 21,253 of record JAXQQM020089445.1, read on the forward strand.
TCCATTAAACCTTCGTTTATATTAAAAACTTGGGGTTTTGATATGTTATAAGGGTTTCTGCCGGTTCTTTCTAAAAACTAATCTCCATCGTTGATCGTAAGCCGATCAAACGGCCAGCGCTTAATCGCATCGGAGTTTTCCATCGCATGCATTTATTTTTTCCCCCGATTGTTGTTCCTCCGATTCGCTCCCCGCCGTTGATCTAATCCTCGGATCCAACGGCTATCGCTTAATCGCCTCTCCCCTCCCGATTGCGCAATCGCATTGGAGTTTTTTGTTTAAATCGCACTCTTTCCATCATCCCTCCGATTGCGACTACCCCGATTCATTTCCCACCATTGATCTGAATCTCAGATCGACGGTCTGCGCTAAATCGCATCGCATGTTTCAAATCGGCGCATTTGCTCGCTACCCCCGATTAAGACCCTCCGATTAGATCTGGACCGTCCACGTGTCCAGATCGGACGGTCCAAAACTACTCCTCCTTATTCTTCTCCCGCTATCCTTTTTGCCTTTCTATGCAGATCTCCACCGTTGGTTGCCTTCATCCGACGGCTTCGCTCCTCCCCCGCCATCTGAAGCAGTTTAAACCTATTTCCGCAGGATTTCTTAACTATTTTTGTGTTTTGCAGGCGTTTTAATGGTTTTCCATTGTATAATGAAAGAAAGCCGAGGGTTGGGAAAGACGTTTCCTGCGCCTTTGAGCTGTTAAAGAGAACCATCTGCGGGGTTTCGCTCCATTGTTTTCTCAATGCTTCATGGGCATTGATGCCTTTAAAAAGCCCAGTGTGGCCTGCACATCGACAAGACACTGTTTTAATTAAAAAACAGTTAAAGAGTATCAGTTTGAAGACAGAGCACAGCAGATGAAGATTGAAGACGATTTTTATGGGGATTACGGCTAAGACCGTTATCAAAAGCCTAATCCCCAATCTAAAACACTGTTTAAAGGAAAAACCTTAAGTGTTTCATCAGACAGAAAGCCTCCACCGCCACATCCGAGGCAAATTGATTCCTCAGCTACCACCAAGCCACCTGTCGCCTCAAACCTTTCAAAACAGAGGCCGAAGTTATTGAAGAAAATCAGATATTCGCCTCCAGCGCAGCCAGGGAGTTACTTCTGCAAGGAAATCAATGCAGAAAATATCTGCAGAGTTACTCCAAACATTACATAAAGCCTCAAAGTCAAATAAGCTCCCACCGAGCTTAATCCATCAATGTAAAACAGTTAATACAGTGTTCCACCTGTGAACTTCTTCATCGAGCCCCTCAAAGGGCCGAGAAGTCTTGAACCTGTATTAATTATCCTGAGAGATATTTTCTCAGATCACCTCCTCATTCTTCTATAAATACCTCAGAAGAAGATGAGAAATTGTTGGTTGCAGAACTTTGAAATACACTTGAGCTCGATACTTCTATTTGTACATAGTGTTCACTGGCCCTTGAAGCTTTGTTTGTGCTAGAGTAGTTAGGTTGAATAGTGAAGATTATTGCTGAACTGAAACATTGGACTTGAAGATTGTAACTGGTTTGACATCAATATAAAAGTTGTTTCTTGGGATCCTGGTCTTTATCACTGGTGAAGTGCTTCTTTCTTTGTTAATCGTTTTCCTTCTATGTATGCCATATTGTTCATTTTTCCTCTGTAAAGAACAGTTTAAACAGGGTTAGGATTTTCTGTATAGCAGTAACCTTCTCTGGCTGAGAAATCTTTATCTTAATGTTTTCTTCAGATTTGTTTATTTAAGAATGATTCAATATAGTTTAAATAGTTAGGAATGTTGGCGTGGATTACTGGATTGTTTGTCAATTAAGTTGCTTTAATAAGAACTTGCCCAAGAAGTCTATGGTTAGCCATGTCCTTGGTTGGTTTTAAAACAGTTACTTAAGAGGCTTTTCTTGTTTGGACTGACTATAAATCCTCTGAGAAATTATTATCAGTTTCCACCCCTCCAACATTTTAATGTTTCCATTTCATCATTTTAATCTCAATAATCTTGTGGTATAGATAACTTGCCCCTTGGATCACACTTGATGTTGTTGTTCAATTAAAGCTCAGATATGACTCCATAGCCCAATGGACTAAAAACCAGCGTTATATCTATCTGTCTGCCAAATCTGTTCTATTTTCTTGCAACTTCTCACTTTTGAAACTTTTTGCACTTAGGACTTTCCCCTCAAGTAACATTTCATGCTCAACCATCCAAAACAAAACAAAACCCTTGGCCTTCATAACTAGCCTAATATCATTATCTTAAGCTTTTCAAAGACAATATCCATCTTTGTACATATTGGAGAGATCCCTCTCCGGATTCAGGAGGGCTAGATCCTAGAATCCCAAAGTTGGTTGAAACGATGTTAACTCTGTGATTGGACTCTCCCAATCTTGCCAATAAATTACAGAGACCTAACATTTCAAAATCTGTTTTATTTTGTCTTGCACTAACTGAGCCTTTTGGTCTATTGTTTTTGACTTTTCTTCTTTTTATCTATTTTTCAAACAATGGTATATACAATGATTGAAAATGTTTTAAAATTGGAGCTCTATACAAAAATAATGCTTTAATGTCCTGCCATTCACAGGACCTCCAAACGTTTCTGTCCCATCAGGTTCTTGTAGGAAAAATGCATTGTTTCCGCTGACTGAGCTAATGATGAAAGGCCCTTTCCATAAATTTTCAAACTTTCCATGTTTACCTTTGTCTTCTCTTCTAGAATCCCATTTTAACACTTTGTCCCCAATCTGAAAATCATTTTCCTTATTCCTTCTGTCAAAAATCTGTTTTATTTTGTCTTGCGCTAACTGAGCCTTTTGGTAAACTTCTTCTCTTGTTTGCTGTAAATGGATAGTCTGATTTACCCTCCTTTGCATGTCATTTTCTTCTATTTGAACTTCCTGCAATAGCTTCATTACTGGAACCCCTAGATATTTCAGGAAAATGGCTTCTATGCCATAAACTAGTTGGCAAAGAGACATACCTATGGATTTTTTGGTGGTTAGTCTATCAGCCCATAGTGCGTGTACTAGTTTTCCATGCCATGCCTTTTGATTTTGTTCAAGAATTTTTTTGATGATGTTGACTAGGATTTTGTTAGAGGACTCGGCTAAACCATTACCTTGAGGGTAATAAGCTGTGGAATGTCCTAATGAAATGTGATATTTGTAACAGAAGTCAACCATTCTTTTGGAGGAGAAGGCAGTGGCGTTATCTGTAATGATCTTTCTAGGACAGCCAAATCTAGATAGGATATTGGTTTCTAGGAACTTGATGATGACTGAATCGGTGGCGTTCCTGGAAGGTATGGCTTCTATCCATTTGGTAAAGTAATCAGTGGCTGTAAGGATCCATTTATGTTGAGAAGATGAGGAAGGGTGAATTTCCCCAATAAAATCTAGACCCCATTGCTGGAAGGGTCCTTCGACTATGATGGGGTGTAAGGGCAAAGGTAAAAGCTTTTTCTTGCCATCAAAAATTTGACACTTATGGCATGTCATAACTAGCTTGTGAGTGTCAGGAAATAAGGTAGGCCAATAATAACCGGCTCTAAGGATTTTTTTTGTTGTGGTTTTCCAGTAAAGATGGCCCCCACATTCCCCTTCATGCATTTCATGCATAATTTTCTCTGCATCAGACTCGAGCAAACATTAAGCAGCATACTAGTGGGATTTTTCCAATACAGAAGACCATATATAATGCAAAACTTTAAAGACTTTTGTTTAAGAAATCTTGCTTTTGTCTTTGATAAAGTTGGAGGAGCATTTAGATAAAATAATACATAAAGAATATCTGCATACCAAGGTGAATTTAGAAACATTTGTTCAACATGAGGGGCTGTGCATTCTTCCTGTTCTTCTAAGGTATCAACGAAATTTATATCTAAAGCTTGGAGGTTGGTTTCAGCCATTAGTCTTGCAAGTCCTTGCCCTTTAATCAGTTTGGTAGGTCGGATTTCTAAGTCATATTCTACGATGATAGCGATCCATTTTCCCCTTTTACCATCGGGATCTTGGTTTAGTATGTATTTGAAAACAGTATTAGGAACAAAAGCGATGACATGAGAATGCAAGATGTAAACTCGGAAATCTTTCAGTGCTTTTACCAATGCAAACGTCTATTTTTCCATGATGTTATATTTCAAGGGAGCATCTCTCAGGGATTTGCTGAAAAAGGCAATGGGTTGCTCCTGCCCTGCTGCGTTTTTTTGTAACAACACGACAACTATTGTGTGTTCTGAGGCAAATGAAAAAATGTAAAAATATTTGGTGAAATCAGGACTTATCAATACTGGTGTTTCAGTCAGGGCCTTTTTAACTAGTTCAAAATATTTTTTGGCTTCTGTAGTCCATTTAACCCCGACCTCTTTTTTCAACATATTTGTGATATCTCTCAGAAGTTCGCCAAGATTTGGGATGAATCTTCTCAAGAAATTAATTTTTCCGATAAAGGATTGCAGCTCCTTTATGTTTCTAGGGTGACTTATTTGCAATATGCCTTCGATTCTCTGGGGAACTATTTTTATTCCTTCTTCCGAAATGATGTGACCTATGAGTTTTACTTATTATAGACCGAAAAGTGTTTTCTTGGGATTTAGGGATAAACCTTATTTTCTACATTTTTTAAAAACATTTCTTAAGTGTACCAGGTGTTCTTCATCTGATTTGGAATATACCGTAATATCGTCAAGATATATGACTATGAAATAACCTATGTCTTCTGAGAAGGCTATGTCAATGGCTCTTTGGAATGTGGCGCCGGCATTCATCAATCCAAAGGGAATTTTAACGTACATAAAAGTGCCCCAAGGTGTGGTGAAAGCTATTTTGTGTTGATCAGTGGGGTAAACCAGCACTTGGTTATAACCAGAAAATCCATCAAGTAATGATATCCTTTTAGCACCTACTACCTTTTGAAGTATGTGGTCCATTTTGGTCAATGGATAATTTTCCTTTAAAGAGGCTCTATTCAAGTTTCGAAAATCAATGCAAATTCTGATCTCACCAGTTTTTTTCCTAACTGATACTAGATTTGAAACCCACTCAGAGTACCTGAGGGACACTATTTTCCCAGCATCATACATTTTTTTTATTTCCTTTTCAATCAACGGTAGTAATACTGGGTTTATTCTTCTTAACTTTTGTTTCAAAGGCTTCTAGTTTTCTTTGAGGGGAATATTATGTTGAATGATGCTGGTATCGTATGATTTCAAATCTTGGTATCCCCATGCAAACACATCTTTAAATTATTTAAACAACTTGATGTGCCTCTGTTTTATGTGAGGAGGGAGGGTTTTGGATAGTTTGATATTTCTTGGTTCTTCCAGGCTTCCTATGTTATATTCTTCTATGTTGACCTCGGTAGATTCCATTTTTGGCTTTTGGCCACGTCATTAAAATCAAACAATTCTTCTAAAGGCGCAAGCCCTCTGGGTATGGTTCCATTTTCACAGTGCAAAACTTCAAGTTCCCTTTGGTCCATGTCCTCTGCTACATCATTTTCATATGAATGATTGACCAAGTTGACATCTATCCAAGAAGGTAAATTTGGCTCTTGATCTTGATTTTTGCCAGGTTTCTTTTCTTCATTTTCTAAGTTTGTTTTGGTTATTTCAAATTCATTCTTAGATTGTAAGAAATAATCAATTTGAATGTCTTTGAATATTTTCCAATGGTCAATATTATCTGGTACTGTAGGGCAATGTTTGACCTGAATAATATATTGCTCACTTAAACATGGTACTTGGCCATTGCTTGCAGCAAAGGCAAGCTCATTTTCTAGGCTATTTTGAATTCTAGGAATATAAGTGAGTTCATACTTCTCGAAGGTTTTGAGGATTTCTAAAGCTACATTCCTGTATTCTCTTAGTCTTGGGTTTTTTTCTGAATATTCACCTTTGATTTGCCTGATTACATGTTTTGAATCTCCCTGGGCTGACACTTTCTTGGCGCCTAAGTCCTTAAGTATGTGCAGACCAAGGAGAAGGGCCTCATATTCTGCAATGTTGTTAGTACATTGGAACTCTAACCTAAAAGAATGACCTCCATTAATATTGTGTATCCAGATGCCGGCCCCCCGAACCAGTTTTTCCACAAGAACCGTCAAATCTTATACTCCAAAGAGCTTCCTTTTCATACATGATACTAAGCTGTTTTTCAGGTTTCTTGGAGCTTTGGTCATTAGTCTCTACATCCAGTAATGGGAAAAGTGTTTTTGATGGTTTGAAAACCTCTTCATTTTCTATTATCTTCTTGTTTATATCACTTTCATTATATAAGATAAAATAATCTAAATTGGAATGAATGGAATAAATGGGAGTGTTGTTTGGCTTATCCCAGTTGCTAACCATGTATTTCATGTGAGTCTCTCGGTATAATCTCCTAGTCTGGTTGAAAACTGGGATGGTAGAGAATGACATATCCATTTGAAGGTTACCTTGTATTTTGGCAGCCCATGCCCTTGATAGTAGCATTCCATACTTAGGAGGGATATCGGCCACTACTACGTCCATGACTAGGTTTTTTGCTGGTAGTTGTGTTAAAGCAAAGCCCAGGTTCTTTATTAGACCTAAACATTTGACCTAACTTGAGTCAAAGGAGTACAGGTTTTTATAATGTTGAGTTACCTCTAGTCCCAGGTTTTCCATGATTGCTTTAGGCATGAGGTTATGGGAGGCACCAGAATATAACATGGCATTATGTAATATCTTGTCCCATATGTTCAAACTCACATAGAAAGGAGAAACAGTTCCTTCTTGGTATTCACCTTATATTTTGGGGCCGAATAAGAGCTCGGGTTTGTCCTCAGTTAGATTTAAAGTATCTGCCTCATTTCCTATATCAAAAACTTTGAAGATTTGAGATCTATACCTATCTACAGTTATTAGCTTAGTAAGGGGTATGGTTATTTTTATTTTGGAAATTTCCCCTTCGAAACTAAAAGGAGTTTGTAGTTTGGACAGATTTGTTTCAGCTTTTTCAGACATGAGTTTCTCTATGTTCTTAATTTGCTGACTCTGTTTCGGGACCTTTTTTGACATAGCCACCTCGGGAGTCTTTGCGGAGGTACTAGGAGTATCTGAGCCAAGACTTGTTTGAATAGCTTTATCTTTGTTTTGGTCAATTTTCTTGACCACAATTTTGTTTCTATCCATGGCTTTTTTAAGGATGGTATTAGGGGTTTTAGCAGTGTCAGGGCTACCATTCTTGGATTTGTCTTGGTTTTTTCTTCTTCTAAGGTTATACTGCCTGTGAGTTTCTATAATGGCATTATGAAAATCTATGGTAGGATCTTCGGGATCTTCATAGTTGGTTTTGTCCTGATTCGGAGAGAAAAACTCTTGCTCTTCTGCCGTGAGGTAGACCTCACTCTCATTATCAGAACCTATGAGGTTCAAATGATTTTCATCCATGGGTTCAGTATCCCTATCATCTTCATCAACATAATTCTCACTGAAGGATGGTCTGATTTTCTAGTCCTTTCCTCTTGGTTTATTTTGAGACTGGTCTTTTCTAAAGCTTTGGTTCCGGTTTTGAGGGTTTGGTTGGTTGTCCTTAAGAGGTGTTTTTTCACTCATTTTTTCCCACATCTTTGTCATGGATTTGACTAGGCAATCTATTCTAGGATCTGAGGAAAATACCGAGGGGGTAAACTCGTCATGGTAGGTGAGTCACTTTTCTGTTCTTATCCTAGCTCTCTTTTCGGCTAAGTTGGCTTTTGCATTTATAGCCACTTTTTGCATTTCTTCTAAGGTAGGGGGGTCCTTGTCTCTTAGCTGATAATTCATGTTCGGGTCAAAACCCTTGGGAAAATTTTCCAAGGCTGAACCAAGTGGGGGTGTGAAGTGAGGTGGGAGGGCATTATACACACTGTTGAACCTAGTGCAGTATCCCTAGACACTTTCCCCATTTTCTCGTTTTAGATTGTGATACTCTGATAGGATTTGAATGGGGTTCTTTCAGATTTCCCACTTGTCTATGAAGGTTTGGTAGAGTTCTGGGAGATTGTGGATTCCGTTTTGAGTTAAGCTCTTAAACCATTTTTGGGGTTCTCCGCCCAGGCTTTGGGCGAACATCCTCATTTTGATGGTCTTGTCTTCTATTTCCATGTATTGGAAGGCATCGCTAATCCTATCTACATGTTGTTGAGCTGTGGTAGTCTCCATTCCGGTAAAGTGTGGGATTTTGGCTTGATAGTCATTTTGTAAGGGAGCCAAAGGCTGTGGTAACACCAAAGGTGCGTACCAGACTACCATGATGGGAGCTAATGGATGATGTACAAAATGAGGGCTTGTGGAATAAGATCAGGTGGTTCGAACAGTAGTGGTTTGGACGAGTGTGTCAGATGTATTTGGACTAGTGATCTAATTTTGAGTAGATCTGGGATGGTAGGAGCCAAAGTGATGGAGAAGCTGAAAGTCGGGAGGTGTGGTAGGTGAGGCTTCTCTACTAGGACTCTGTGGCAGATCTAGGGGCTCAAGATCATCAAAGTCTATCTTACTTTGTGACTTGCTTCTAAAAAGGGTTTTTGCTGATTTTTAAGTCAAAAGGGGGAATCCTGCAAGGCAGTGAAATGTTCAGGTACTGATCTTGCTTTACGGATGGACCTATTGGTAGCTAAATTGCCAGTTTCAGAATCTTGCCACAAAATCTTCTCTGGGTCATCTACTATGATAGGAGGATTTGGGTCTGGATGAGATCTGGTGTTGATTCTTCGTGAAGACAGATTTCGGGTCTAGAGTTTAGAGAGGATGGTATTTGTGCCTGTTTTGGATGGATGGCCTCTCTGGGGTTTTACTAATGTGAAGGATGGTCAAAACAAAAAGGATGGACTAGTGGAGTCGCTAGGTGGATTTCTATGAGAACAATGGTCCACCACCAACACTATCAAAGATGCTTTGGGAAAAAGTTTTATAGCAAACTTTGAGATGGAAACTTGCAAAGAAGAGTGATTCACTTGGTTTCAACAGTTTGCTAGGTTGTATGGACAAGCTAATGGTTCTCTTGGCAAGAAGGCTTCTGCTTATCTCCTATGTTTAGGTGAGGTTTTCAGAATCGCTAAGTTATACTTAGTTTGTCACTGATTACAGAGTTTCCACCCTAAGTTTAAGTTTTTGGAAGGATGAGTTAGCAGAAAGGTATGGTTTATGAATTTTTTGGTCTTTTATGGAGTTTTTAGGCCTACTGGAGGCTAGTGGAGTCGCCAAGTGGAACTTGGTTGTTTCTGTAAAGACGTAGCTATGGTCCACCACCAACAACTAGGGAAAAACCAATCTGGGAATGTTTTTTGGGGTTTTTCTGAGTTTTTTATGTAGTCCTAAGGTTTGTAAGAGTGTCCTACAGCTGAGTCATCATTTTGCTAGAATGGTGAGACAACCAGATTCTACTCTTCTAAGTTTGACTGAGATTTTGAGAATTCCTAAGGGGTACCTAGGATGTTTTGACTCAAGGCCCCACCGTGATCGCCATTATGTTAGTGAGCGGTGGGATTGGTCGATCAGATAGTATTCTAAATTTTATCAAAGTAGTCAGGCCTACTGGAGGCTAGTGGAGTCGCCAGGTGGATTTTTAGTTGTTTTGAGGGTATATTGGTATGGTCCACCACCAATATTGTCAAAAACCAATCTAAGGAATTTTTTGGGGGTTTTATGAGTTTTTATGTGAGTCCTAGTTTGTAAGAGTGTTCTAAACCCGATTCATCACTTTGCTAAGATGGTGAAACAAAGATTTTACTCTAAATGATTCTATAGGCTGATGGTCTGAGTTTAATGTTGAAGGACTAAAGAGTCTATAAGAGTTCGCTAGACTGTCATGTACTCAGAGTCCCACCTTGATCGCCATTATGTTAGTGTGGCAATGAGGTGGCTCAATCAGATAGTAGCCTAGAGTTTAGTAAAGTAGTAAGGCCTACTGGAGGCTAGTGGAGTCGCCAAGTGGATTTTTAGTTGTTTTGAGGTATATGTGTATGGTCCACCACCAGTATTAATAAAAACCAATCCAAGGGAGTTTTTTTTTGGGGTTTTTCTTTGTTCTTTATGTAGTCCTAAGGTTTGTAAGAGTGTCCTACAGCTAAGTCATAATTTTGCTAGGATGGTGATACAACCAGATTCTATTCTTCTAAGTTTGACTGAGATTTTGAGAGTTCCTAAGGGATACCGAGGATGTTTTGACTCAAAGTCCCACTGTGATCGCCATTATGTTAGGGTCCTGTGATTTGGCTGATTGGCAAGCCAAATGACAGTGTAACATCAAACCAGTCTTTGGAGCCCAAGGACCTAGCCTTCCTGGACTCAGAGAGGGCTCTCTCTATTTGTGTAAGGGATATCTGTGTGTTTGCTTATTGTGTTATGATTTTAGGCTAGTTATGAAGTAGGTTTTTGGTTTTGGTTTTTAGGTTGTGAGGGATGAAACTGATCAAAGATATAAGATAGGTAAAAAGATGTCAGATCAACTGGGCTATGGGGTCGAAGAGGTCAAGAAAGCTATCAGATGGTGATACAAGGTTGTTGAAGGGTCGATTTGATTCGAGGTAAAATGGATCTTTGGGAAAAATGGAGTAAGATGGACATCAAGTTTGTGAATAACAAAGGATTTCAAGCATAACTAGTTTAATAGCTGACATAAACATGGTAGGGCAAACCATTAATCACAAGAAATGTAACTACAAGCTAATCAATGCATAGAAATAAACATTCAAGCCATGCATAGAGATATATGACTCTCTAACTTTTGGAAATGGCTATTAGACTTTGGGGAAATACACTTAAGACAGACAAACAACTCAAATGACTATGCCAGAATGCCTAAACATAGTACTTCAAGTTATTGGGCACTTTGAAAACAAGATTTCATAGTCTTAGGCAAAGGGAAAGATCAGAACAAGACCTCCTTGGTTCAACAAATGAAAATCTAATCAGTCAAAGAGAAATTTCATGGATGGAGCTATGGCTAGCCATGAGTAAGCAGGGCATACCGTAAATCATACTTAGCATGCATAAAACCATGAATGAAACAAGCAACAATATCCTTAATTTATTAAAGAGCAATCAAGAATTCTTTAATGTGACTAAGAATGAAGAAAACATGGAAGCTATGAAGAAACAGGAAATTTGAGGTGCCTCCAAGGGCATGTCTCAAATTTTTCCTCTACTGTCCTATAGCAAGCAAGAACATGGATTTATGAATGAAAACTAGGAAACAAAACAAAGAGAGAGACACTATACCATTCTACCAAGTCATGGAATCCAACAACAATCCTCTTTCATCATCCAAGAACATCCAAGAAAATATCCAAAAGCATGAGACAAGTATTTCTTCCAAAGCTTATATGACCATATATTGCTTCTATTCATCAAGTTCAGCCTTGTTTACAATGAAAGCCTTTGGAATATATAGGCCCAAGTGAGGAAAACCTCTTAGTTCAACTTGCAATCTCATTGGTCAATCCAAAATGTCTTATTTTTTCCTTGAGGCTTTGCAAAGCCCAAGGCCCAAAATTTCTCATAAAATATCTAAAAAATGCTAAAAGAGGGAAATAAATTGACTTTTCATAACTTCTCATGTGCAAAATTAGCTAAACGCACATGAGGAAAAAGCAGTTTTGAAAGGTTCATTTTTTACAAAAATACTCAAAACATACATCAGCAAAAGGTCCCCTGACTTGCCGGCAACTTTTGGAAGCCTTCCTGATGTCAAAATGAAGCTCATGATAGCTTGTTGGAAATATCTGAGCGTCTAAATTTTTAAAATGTTTATTTTTCTCCTAACTGACTACTAGAAGTTCTTCAAAAATAGGCCTGTGTGAAAAAAACCCAAAAAATAAGCCTTGCTATCAAACTGGGCAGAGTGTAGAAAAAGCGAGCATTTTTCGCCCTTTCGGGGGAGAAAATGATCTTCAAATGTCCTGAAAATCGCTGAGCATGTGCTCCTAAAATTATGGCATCCAATGATACCATTCTCATCCTTTGATGATGCCCCAAACTGAAATGGTGATGCCCATGAGTTTTGGCCAAAAACTCAAAAATGACAAAAAACCAAAATATGTCAAATTTCGCCCAAACTTGGCGAGCATGACCCTCAAGGGTTTTTAGCAACATTTTGTGAAGCAGAGGCCAAGATTTGGAGTCTTGAGGTGTCTTTCCTCAATTTTTGTGCTGGCTGCTTCCCTTTGGCCTCCTTGAGTTTTTCTTGAGCAGCCTTCAACTTCCACCGGGCAAACTGATTTAACATTTTATAATGCCCCGTCATCCTTCGTTGAAGGTCTAAGTCCCTGTTTGCCTTCTCCAATTTCCTCTCCAAGTGATCATTAACTCTCTCAAGCCATGCCTCCCGATTGTTCTTTATCTCTTGTTCGAACAATGCGGTGAGAGGGGTAGATTGGAGAAGGGCAGTTTCTTCTTCTTTTTGCTTCTCAAGGGCCTTTTTAAGCCCCATGGTTCTTGGCCTCTTTCGCCTAGGTTGATCTTCGCCTTCACTTTCATCGAACTCACCCACGAGTTCTTCCAACCTCACTTGTGTTTTGGGGGCCTCCTTCTTGTATTTGATTGCTCGTGTCTCATAAACAACCATATGGACACTCATCTGCTTGTTTTGAATTTGCAAAAATTGATTGAAATTCCTAGCTCTATGAAGATCAACCTTCAAGGCATCAATTTGGCTTTCTCTATGGATCAAGAGATTTTATAGGATCCGGGATTCATTGTCACTATCATCAATTTGGATTTGGATGATGTCGAATTCCCTTTCATGTTCATGACTGCTCTCTTCCTTGCCCTTCCCTTTGCTTTGGGTGGCTCTTCTGGTACTCTTCCTCTTAGGCAATTCGACCATGGGCTTCTTTGTAAACTTTCCCTTGTTTCAGAGGGCCCTAGTCACATTTGGAGTTACGAATCTAGGCACCCTTTTCTTTGCTCTTCGGGGCTTGGCCACTTTCGGAGAAGAGAGAATGGCCCCTTGCCTAGGAGAGGCAGCTAGCACATGCTCCATGGGATCTTTACCCTTGTCACTTTTCCCTTCATTTTTGCCAATGTCTTGGCTCTCTTCATGGATGCCTAGGCTGTCTTTTTGCATCTCACTTTGAGGGCTATCCTCCTCACTATTTTGCATATGTTTATCACGCTGCCCCTTTTCTTCTTTAGGTTGTTGTCCCTCATGCTGTGGCTGCCCTTGTACAACACTTTCATGCTGCTGTGTATCATCTTTTGGCTGCCCCTGTTTAGCACTTTCATGTTGCTCCTGTTCAGTCTCTTTTGGCTGCTGTGTATCATCATAAGTCTTCTCACCCTCATCATAAGTCTGTTGTGTATCATCAAAAGTCTGCTCTTGTTCTACCTCACTGTGATGCTGTTGTTCAACACTTTCTTCTTCATCCCCTTGTTGCTGCTCATCATCACTTTCATCTTCCTACTCATGTCCTTCTTCCTCCTCATGGTCACTCTCTTCTCCTTCTTCAGGCTCCTTCGTTTGTTCTTTATTAAACTTGAGCTTTTTGGGAATAGGTATGCTATAAGAAGGTGAAGGATGGTGAGTAGGAGGTGAGGGGATGTATGAACTAGAGGGACAGTGGAGAAATTCGGATGGGTGATGAAAGTATCCCAAGAGACCTCCCTCTTTTCAAGCTGATGAAGGATGATGAATTTGATGAGAGAGTGGTGGAAGAGGCAGGCAGTTTGCTGTGAAGGAGGCTTCTTCTGAACAGTGGAAGCCATTTGCTCGATGCTCTTGTGTAAGAAGAAAGGGAGATTTAGCAACTTGGCCCTTGTGAAATGCATGAGCAGTCGAATGTGATAGGCATAGACTCGGGAGAATCTTCCCTCACAAGTGAAGTATTTCATGATGATCTTCTTGTGGGGGGCATAGCTGGCCAAAAGATATGAGAAAGGGAAAATAGAAGGACATGAATCTCTGTGCTTAGTCTTTAGAAAGGGCTTGTAATCTTCTGAGTCCAAGTGGCTTTGTTTAAACCACTTTTCCCCAATATAGGGGATATTAGTGGCCTTGGAGATGGACCTTGGAGAGAATTTGAAGTGAAGGCCTGCTAGCTGGAAATGCTTGTCTCGAAGCCTCAAAGCGCAAAGGTGTGTCAAAGGAGAAAAGCTCTTCACCTCTTGCACTCTTTGACAAAAATCTAAACACCCAAACTCATGGAAATTGAACAATATTGATGGGTGGGCATTCACCTCTTCAGTGGAAGTAGGCTCAAATCTCTTATGCAAGCCACTCCTATTGTCCTGCCTGGGGGGCATCTTGTTCTGGATGCTCTCTGCAAAACCAAATTTCCTCAAATGGTTTTTTGAAATGTTTTCTCAATCACAACTCTGTCTTCTTTGTCAATCACTGTTTGATCAAGGCAAATTTGCCTCAAAATGCTGTGTGAAATGTTTCTTTGATATCAGGTCTCTGCTCCTCCAAAATCATTTCTCTTCCCCTTTGGTATGCTAATCAACAAATAGTTTAAATAACAAGCCCATAGTCAAATAAAAGGTATACACAGTCAAGTGATTTCTGTGTTTGGGTAAGGTCACAGAGCTCTTGGTGTTTTGGTGTAAGCAAGGCAGCCTAGTATTTAGACAGAGGCAAAATACTCCTCCCAATCAAAACACCCTCCTTGTGTTCACTATTTCTCACACACAGTTAGACAG
>JAXQQM020063833.1:0-58794 GCA_034641835.2 Pinus albicaulis
GCATCTCTATGACCCTCGTAAGCTATCTAAAACACCTCCGGAGCTGGACTAAATGCATCAATAAGCTTCTCCATCATATTCTCAAGGTATTTCCATATGCCTTCTCAGTTTTTGAAACAAAGTGCTAAGTGACATGAAGGTTTAAAAAGCCTTGTTTTCAAGCTATGGTGTGAGAGAAAATAGTTTTTCCTGATTAACTGGTGAAATATCAAACACTTGTGAGCCATATTTTCATTAAAATATCATCAAAACACCCTCACTACCGTGGTGAAACCAAGTTGAAACTGTCCATATACAGTTAGGGTATATGGTTCAAATGACTGCAAAGAATGAAAGGGTTGGAACAAATTGTTGAGTTTGACCTAGTTTATATATCGACATATATTTTAAGAAGTTGCCTAGCAGGGTTAAGGTCAAATCAAAAGAGTGGCTTGTCCTCATTTATCTTGCTACATCACCATATCTGTCAAATGATTTTGCTGTGAAAATATCCATGAGTTGAAGCTGTGCTTGAATGGTAAATATGTTGCTAAAAATGCCTATAGAGAAAACAATGTGTTGAGACTGCTACAAATTTTCACACCACAACATTCAAAACTTTCAAACCTTGTCACCATAGCTAAAAAATAGTGTTTTGGCTGTGTAGTGATCCGAAGTGTAAAACTGTGGTGAAGTGCTGAATGTGTTATTAAAGGCACCTACAGGAAAGAAATTGTGCTGAAGTAGAAGCTGTGTGTTTTCACCTTCATTAATCAAAGGACCAAAGATCCTATACCTTCAAAGCATCAAAGGGAAAAAGTTAACCCTATAGACCACAGAAGGGGCAGTTTGTTCCTGAGTTTTCCACTTGACTGTTTTGTTCTTCAAGCTTATTTTGACAAGTTGATATTGAGATAGGGCAGAGGTTTTTTCTACAAAGAACAGGGTTTCCATATTAAAATAGGAGTTTTGATTGTGGGAAAGAGATAAGCGTTGTCGCCCGTTGAAACCATAAAGCTTATTAAATTCTCCGTCACCTTGATCCACGTTGAGTCCGTTCTATGTTCACTAGGATTAACTTTGTATGTGTATGATTCTGTTTGACGAAGTGACATACCTATAGAAGATAGTGAAGTGTAATCAGAAAAAAGGGTTTTTGTTAAAAACAAGTCTGTTGGTTGAAAGCTACAGGGCAAAAGTGACTCCTATTTCTCACAGTAAGAGACAGTTTTCACTGTGTTTTGGCTTGGCTGTTGTTTATTCCTCGAGCTTATTTGATAAGTGGATGTGCATATAGAGTAAAGGTTTTTTCTACAAAGGCAAAGGTTACATTGATAAGGGGCTTTGATTATTTTTGCAAAGAGAAGACTCTTGCAGGTTTTGTTGAACTTTTTGAAACATTTTCCAAAACTTTGTCACCTGGGCACATAAACTGTGATATTGACTGTCTAATCACACTAAAGGTTGATTGCACCATATGTAAGTTTGTTAAGGGATTGGCACACTAGGAAAACATGTTTTGTAATGACTGGAAGGTCTACCTTGGGACAAAGATACAGATGTATTGTTGACCTCTAAATCTCACAAGAACAAGGTGACTTCTTGACACTTTGAACAGACAATTCACCTAACAGTTGGCTCCTTTCCACTGTATGGTCTCTTATTGAGAAATCTACTGACAGAGATACTTTAAAGGTGGACAGGATTTTTTCTGAAAGAGCAGGGGTTCTTTATATTGTGAAGGGACAGTGTGCAATCATCCAAATACATTGTCTCTCTATAAAAAACAGTGAATTGACACAGTTTGACTCCAAGAAGGCAATTACACACAGTGAGGCAGTTGGTTTCTTCAAAAGAAAATTTAGGTAAAAATGCCTCCAAGGCAAGACAGCAGAAGTGGTCCGCACAAAAGATATGAGCCAATCTCTACAGAAGAGGCTAATGCTCATCCATCCATCCTTTTTAACTTCCATGAAGTAGGTTGCTTAGATTTCTGCCAGAAGATACAGGAGGTCAAAAGTTTTTCGCCATTAACACACTTATGCACCCTGAGATTCAAAGAAAAACATTTCCAAGTGGCAGGTCTTGATTTCAAGATTTCTCCAAGGTATGTGTCCAAGGCCACCAAGATTCCATATCATGGTGAAAAATGGTTCAAACAGGCCCATCTTGACTTAGAAGATTACAAGCCTTTCATCAAGCCTGAGCATAGAGATGCTTTCACTGCTATTTTCCCTTTTTCATATCTTCTTGACATCTATGCTCCTCTTATGAAAGTCATAATGAAATATTTTACTTGTGAAGGGAGGTTTGATCGAGTTTATGCCTACCATGTCCGATTACTAATGCATTTCACTAGAAACAGGCAACTAAATCTCCCTTACTTTTTATTCAAGAGCATCGAGAAGATGGCATCCACAGTCCAGAAGAAGGCCCCACCTCTGCAAATACTTTCCCTTTTCCATCATTCTCTGATCAAGATTATCTTCCTACACCAGCTAGAGAAGAAAGAGGTTCCATGGGATGTATTCATCAGTCATCCAGATTTCTCTACTGTTCCTCCTGTCCATGTGTCTCCCACTCAGCCTATCGATCGCCCGGTACCTTTGTCCAGCAGGCCTACTCCTAGAAGGCTCAGAATGACTATAGGACAGCCAGGACAACAGGAAGAAGGAGAAGGGAATGGATAGCAAGAAGAGAAGGGTCATGAGCAAGAGGAAAGGGATGAATAGCAGCAAGAGGAAAGGGATGAACAGCAGCAGGACAGTGGTGAAGATTAGCAGCGAACAGAAGATGATGGACAGCAGGTACAAGAGGAAGAGCAGCAGCTTGTTGTTGAAGGACAGGAACAACAGCTTGGGCAGGAAATTGAACCACATCTTGAGCCACAAAATGAGCAATAAATCCAAGCACAGCAGCAGCTTGATTTTGATGAAAAAGGGCAGCAAGCTGAAACACAAATTGAAGAAGGCATTGAAGCAGAACAGCAAATTGAGGTTGGCGAACAAGGGCAGAAAAGTGAACAGCAAGAGGAAGACATCCAACAGCCTCAAGGAGAGTAGCAGTTTCAAGAAGATGTCAAGGGTAAAGCAGTTGTGTCTCCTCCTCCCAAAAGAACAAAACCTAGCACAACAAGCAAGAAAGGGCCTAAGGCTGCCACTCCAAAAATGACAAAGGTTGTTCCTAGCAAAAGGAAATCGCCCAAAAGGACACCTACTAGCATGCCAAGGAGGAAAAGTGCAAGATTGGCCTTCAAAGGGAAAAGAAAAGTTGGAGAAAGTACAAAACATGGGGGTGCATTGGCTGTCATCCCAATCCAAAGCGATGACAGTGATAATGACGCCCGCCTTCTTGAAAACCTCCTAATCCATAAAGAGGGGCAAATTGAGGCATTAGAGGAGGATCTTCAATGGGCAAGGAACTTCAACCACTTCTTGGAGATTGAAAATAAACAAATGAATGTTCACACAGCTGTTCATGAAGCACGGGCGATCAAATATAAGAATGAGGCAGCTAAGGCGCAAGCAAGGATAAAAGAGCTCATTGGTGAGTTTTATGAGGAAGAAGAGGAAGACCAGCCTAGGCGGAAGAGGCCTAGGACCATAGGGCTTAAAAGAGCCTTGGAAAAGCAGAAAGAAGAACAACAAGCCCATCTCCAAGCCTTTCCTCTCACTGCACTCCTTAAGCAGGAAATTGAAGAAAACAAAGAGGCATGGCTTGAAAGAGCCAACAAACACTTGGAGATGAAACTTGAAAGAGAAAATAGAGATCTAGAGCTGCAAAGGAAGAGGACACATCACTTTCAAAAGTTGAATCAGTTTTCCTAGCGCAAACTAAAGGCAGCCCAAGAGAAATTGAAGAAGGCAAAGGGGAAGCGCCCGGAACGGAAAGAGGAGAAAAGTACATCAGCTCTTGACATTTTTGCCTCAGCTTCGGAGCATGTTGCTAGGGACCCCTGAGGGTCATGCATGCCAATTTTGGGCCCATTTCGACAACTTTTTGTTTTTTGGCATTTTTTGGGTTTTTGGTCGAAAACTCATAATTTCGCCATTTCAATTTGAGGATTTGTCAAGGAGAAGATGATACATGATGCCATAATTCTATGAGTGTGTCCTCGCCGATTTTCGCAGTATTTCGAGATCATCGCCCTGAAACGGCGAAAAACGCTCACCTTTTTGCACATTCTGCCCGCCATATCAGCAGTCTGCTATTTCCTGGTTTTTTGCACATAGGTACAGTTTTGGGGAACTTCCAGACATCAGATTGAGGTGATTTTAGTTGTGCCGGAAAGTAGACACAGAGAGCTTTCCAACGGGCCATCGTGAGCCTCATTTCGACATCGGGAAGGCTGCCAATTGCCACCAGCAAGTCAGGGGACCTTTTTCAGACATAAATATGAAGTATTTTTGTAATTTTTGAACCTCAAAAATCTGCTTTTCCCAAATGTGCGTTTAGCCATTTTTACACTTGGGAAATGATGTAAAGTCAATATAATTTCCGTTTTTAGCAGTTTTTTAGATATTTTATGGGATATTTGTGCCTTGGGCTTTGCAAAGCCTCAAGGACAAGTTTAGATATTTTGACTTGGCCAATGGGATAGCTAGTTGCTCCATGAGGTTTTCCTCACTCAAGCCTATTTATTCCACAAGGCTTCATTGTAAAACATAGGCTGAACTTGAGAGAAGAATCAATATATTGGTCATATGAGCTTTGAAGAACATACTTGTGTTATGATTTTTGGACTGCCTCTTGGATGCTTTTGATGAATGATGAAGGATTGGTGATGGATTCCATGACATGGTAGAATGGTATAGTGTTTCTTGCTTTGTTGTTGTTTTCTAGTTTTCATTCATGATACATGCTTCTTGCTGCTATAGATCAGTAGAGATTAATTTTGAGATATGCCCATGGAGGCACCTCAAAATTCCTGAATCTTCATAGCTTTATGTTTTCTTCTTCCTTAGTTGTACTAAAGAATTCTTAAACTGCTCTTTGGTAACTTAAGGATACTGTTGCTAGTTTTATTCATAAGTTCTATGCATGTTGAGTAGGATGTATGGTGTGCCCTGCTTACCTATAAGCTGTCCATAGTTCTGTCCATAAAACGATCTCTTTGACTGATTAGTTTATCATCTTGTTGAACCAAGGAGGCCTAGTCCCGATCTAGCCCTTTGCCTAAAACTATGAAAGCTTGTTTTTCAGAGTGCCCAATAACTTAAGACAATGTTTAGGCATTCCGGCATAGTATTTTGAGTTTTTAGTCCTTCTTATGTGTTTTCCCCAAAGTCTGATAGCCATTTCCCAAAGTTAGAGGGTCTTATACTTCTATGTATGGCTGGAATGTTTGATTTCTATGTATAAATTAGCTCATAGTTACATCTAGCATGATTAATGGCTTGCTATAACATGTTTATGTCTGCTATCAACTAGTTACACTTGAAATCCCTCGTCTTTCACAAACTTGATGTTCATTTACTCCATTTTGCCCAAAGATCCTTTCTACCTTGAATCAAATCGGCCCTACAGCAGCCTTACATCATCATCTGATAGCTTTCCTTGACCTGTTTGACCCCATAGCCCAGTTGATTTAACTTCTTGTTATCCATTGTTATATCTTTGATCAGTTTTATCCCTCACAAACTTAAAAAACCAAAAATCAAAAAACTCACTTCATAACTAGCCTAATATCAGAACACCATAAGCAAACACACCGATATCCTTTACACAAATAGAGAGAGCCCTCTCTGAGTCCAGGAAGGCTAGGTCCTTGGGCTCCAAAGCTTGGTTTGATGTTACATCGTCATTTGGCTTACCAATCGGCCAAATCACGAGACCCTAACATAATGGCGATCACGGTGGGACCTATTGAGTTCATGATAGTCTAGCAAACTTTTATAGACTCCTTAGTCCTTCAAATTTTAACTTAAACCATCAGCCTTTAGAATCATTTAGTGTAAACTCTCTGCTTCACCATCTTAGCAAAGTGATGAATCAGTTTTATAACACTCTTACATCTTAGGCTGCACATAAAACTCGGAAAAAACCCCAAAATACTCCTTTAGATTGGCTTTAGACAGTACTGGTGGTGGACCATACAAGTATACCTCAAAACAACTGACATTCCACCTGGCGACTCCACTAACTTCTAGTAGACCTTACTATTTTACCAAACTCTAGGTTACTATCCGATAGACCTATCCCATCGCTCACTAACATAGCGGGAGATGGTGGGACACTGAGTACATGATAGTCTAGCAAAGTCTTATAGACTCTTTGGTCCTTTAGATACTTAAACAAGCAAGCAGCCCATAGACACATTTAGAGTAAACTCTTTTTGTTCTCATCACCCTAGCAAAGTGTTGAAACAAGTCTAGGATACTTTAAAAAACCATAGGCTGCACATAAAACTCAGAAAATCCAAAAACATTCCCAGATTAGTTACTGGTGGTGGACCATAGCTATCTTCACAAAAACAACTCAGTTCCACCTGGCGACTCCACTAATCCATCCCTTTTATTTTGACCATCCTTCACCTTAGTAGAACTTTAGAGAAACCACTCATCCAGAACATTCACCAATACCATTCTCTCTAAACTCTAGATCCAAAATCTGGCTTCACGAAGAATTAACACCAGATCCCATCCAGACCCAAACCCTCCTATCATAGTAGATGACCCAGAGAAGATTCTGTGGCAAGCTTCCGAAACTGATCATCTAGCTACTGGTAGATCCATCCGTAAAACAAGATCAGTACCTAAACATCTCACTATCCTACCAGATTCACCTTTTGAATTAGAGTCATCAAAAACTCTTCTCAGAAGCAAATCATATAGTAAGATAAACTTTGATGATCTTGAAAACCTAGACCAATCACACAGCCATAGTAGAGAAGCCTCACCTTCCACCCCTCCCGATTTTCAGCTTCTTCATTACTTTGGCTCCCACCATCCCAGATATTCTCAAAACCAGATCACCAGTCCAAGTTCATCCGCCACACCTGTTCAAACCACCTCATCTCATCCCACTAGTCCTCATCTTGTACATCATCCATTAGCTCCCGTCATGGCAGCCTGGTATGCACCTTTGGTGTTGCCACCGCCTTTGGCTCCTCTCCCAAATAAATATCAAGACAAAATCCCACACTTTACCGGAGAGGACACCACCACACCTCAACAACATATAAGTAGGATGACTGATGCTTATGAATACCTGGAGGTACAAGACGAGACCATCAGAATGAGAATATTCGCCCAAAGTCTTGGTGGTGAACCCAAAACATGGTTCAAAAGCTTAACTCCAAACAGCATCCACAATATCCCAGAACTACATCAAGTCTTCAGAAATAGGTGGGAAATCCAAAGAAACCCTATTCAAATCCTGTCAGAATATAACAACCTAAAATGGGAAAATGGGGAAAGTGTCCAAGCTTACTGCACTAGGTTCAACAGTGTATATAACTCCCTCCCACCTCATTTCAAACCACCACTTGGTTTAGCCTTGGAAAAATTCCCCGAGGGTTTCGATCCAGACATGACATATCATCTGAGAGACAAGGATCCCCCTACCTTAGAGGAAATGCAACAAATAGCCATAAAAGCAGATGCCAACTTAGCAGAAAAAAGGGCTAGGACTAGAGCGGAAAGAAAGGTCACATATAAAGATGAGGTTTCCACTTCATCACCTTCCCTAGATCCCAGAATAGATGACTTAGTCAAAACCATGGCCAAAATGTGGGAAAGGATAAATGAAAAAGCTCCTGTTAGGGACAACCAGCCAAACCCTCCAAACAGAAACCGGAACCAAAACTTTAGGAGGGAACAGCCCCAAAACAGACCAAGGGAAAATTACCAACAAATTAGGCCACCATTCAATGAAAACTATGTGGAAGAAGATGATAGAGATACAAAACCCATTGATGAAAGTCATTTAAATATTGTAGGGTTTGATAATGAGAGTGAAGTGTACCTCACAGCAGAAGAATAAGAGTTATGTTCTCCTAATCAGGATGAGACCAACTATGAAGATCTCGACGATCCTTCCATAGAATTTCAAAATGCCATAATAGAAGCTCACCGGAAGTATAATCTTAGAAGCAGAAAAAACCAAAACCATTTTAAAAAGAGTAACCCTGACAGTACCCAGACCTCAGATGACATCCTAAAGAAAACCATGGATAGTAACAAAGTTGAGGCCAAAAAGATTTACCCAAACAAAGGCAAAGCCATTCAGACAAGTATTAGCTCTGATACTCCTAGTACCTCTACAAAAGCCCCAGAGTTGGCTATATCAAACAAAATCCCAAGCCAGAGTCAGCAAATTAAGAACATAGAAAAAGTTATGTCTGAAAAAGCTGAAACAAATCTGCCCAAACTACATACTCCTTTTAGTTTCGAAGGGGAAATTTCCAAAATAAAAATTACCATACCCCTCACAGAGCTAATAACTGTAGGTAGGTATAGATCTCAAATCTTCAAAGTCCTAGATCTAGAGAGCAAGGCAGATACCTTGAATTTAACTGATGACAAACCTGAGCTCTTATTTGGCCCTAAAGTAGAAGGTGAATACCAAGAAGGATCTATTTCTCCTTTCTATGTAAGCTTAAACATACGGGACAAAATATTACATAATGCCATGTTAGATTCTGGTGCTTCCCATAACCTCATGCCTAAAGAAGTCATGGAAAACCTAGGACTGGAAGTGACTCAACCTTACAAAAACCTGTATTCTTTCGATTCGAGCCAGGTTAAATGTTTAGGTCTAATAAAGAATCTAGATTTTTCCCTAACACAACTAACAGCCAAAAACTTAGTCATGGATGTAGTAGTGGCCGATATCCCACCCAAGTATGGAATGCTACTATCAAGAGCATGGGCTACCAAAATACAAGGTAGCCTTCAAATGGATATGTCATTCGCTACTATCCCGGTTTTCAACCAAACAAGGAGGTTATACCGAGAGACTCGCATGAAATACATGGTTAGCAACAGAGATAAGCCAAACAATACCCCCATCTATTCCATTCATTCCAATTTAGATTCTTTTATCTTATACAATGAAGGTGATATAAACAAGCAGATAAAAGAAAATGAAGACATTTCCAAACCATTACTCAATGAAGAAATTGATGACCAAAGTCCCAAGAAACCAGAAAAAAAGCTTAGTATCATGTATGAAAAGGAAACTCTTTGGAGTATAAGCTTTGATGGTTCTTGTGGCAAGACAGGTTCAGGAGCAGGCATCTGGATACACAATACTAAAGAAGGTCATTCTTTTAGATTAGAATTCCAATGCACTAATAACATTGCGGAATATGAAGCCCTTCTCATCGGTCTGCACATGCTTAGAGACTTAGGCGCCAATAGAATATCAGCCCAAGGAGACTCAGAGCTTGTAATCAGGCAAATCAAAGGTGAATATTCGGCAAAGAACCCAAGACTAAGAGAATATAGGAATGCAGCTTTGGATATCCTTAAAACTTTTGAAAAATATGAGCTCACCTATATCCCTAGGATTCAAAACAGTCTGGAAAATGAGCTCGCCTTTGCTACAAGCAATAGCCAAATACCATGTATAAGTGAGAAATATGACATTCAAGTTAAACATCACCCTACTGTACCAGATAATCTTGACCATTGGCAAATATTCCAAGACGATGATCAAATCGATGATTTCCTACAATCTAGGAATGAGTTTGAAATAACCAAAACAGACTTAGGAGACGAAGAAAGGAAACCCAGCCAAAGTCAATACCAAGAGCTAAATCCACCTTTGTGGACCAATCTAAACCTGGTAGACCATCCATATGACAGGGAGATAGAAGAGGACATTGACCAAAGGGAACTCGAAGTCTTACACTGCCAAAATGACACCATACCCAGAGGGCTCGCACCTTTAGAAGAATTGTTTGACTTTAATGATGTGGCCAAAAAGCCTAAAATGGAATCTACAGAGGGTGACATAGAGGAATATAATATAGGAAGTCCAGAAGAGCCCAAAAACATTAAACTGTCAAAAACCCTCCCGCCTCTCATAAAACATAAATACATCGAACTATTTAAGGAATTTAAAGATGTGTTTGCATGGGGATACCAAGATTTGAAGTCATATGACACCAGCATCATCCAACATAAAATTCCCCTCAAAGAAAACCAAAAGCCTTTCAAACAAAAGTTAAGAAGGATAAACCCAGTATTACTACCGTTGGTTGAAAAGGAAATTAAAAAGATGTATGATGCCGGGATAATCGTGTCTCTCCGATACTCTGAGTGGGTCTCAAATCTAGTATCAGTTAGGAAAAAGACTGGTGAAATCAGACTCTGTATAGATTTCCGAAACCTGAATAGGGCATGTCTGAAAGATAACTATCCTCTACCCAAAATGGACCACATACTTCAGAAGGTAGTAGGCGCTAAAAGAATCTCATTGCTTGATGGTTTTTCTGGTTATAACCAAGTGTTGGTTTATCCTACCGATCAACATAAGACAACTTTCACCACCCCTTGGGGCACTTTTATGTACGTTAAAATGCCTTTTGGACTGATGAATGCTGGCGCCACATTTCAAAGAGCCATGGACATAGCCTTCTCAGAAGACATAGGTATTTTTATAGTCATATATCTTGACGATATAACGGTATATTCTAAATCAGATGAAGAACACCTAGCACACTTAAGAAAAGTTTTCAACAAATGCAGAAAGTATGGTCTATCCCTAAACCCAAAGAAAACACTTTTCGGTCTAGAGGAAGGAAAACTCCTAGGTCACATTATTTCGGAAGAAGGAATTAAAATAGACCCCCAGAGAATCGAAGGTATATTACAAATAAGTCACCCCAGAAACATAAAGGAGTTACAGTCCTTTATCGGAAAGATAAATTTCTTAAGAAGATTCATCCCAAACCTTGTTGAACTCCTAAAAGATATCACAAATATGTTAAAAAAGGAGGTCGGGGTTAAATGGACTATAGAAGCCAAAAAATCTTTTGAACTAATTAAAAGGGCCTTAACTGAAACACCAGTATTGATAAGCCCTGACTTCACCAAAGATTTTTACATTTTTTCATTTGCCTCAGAACATACAATAGCTGCAGTGTTGTTGCAAAAAAATGCAGCTGGGCAAGAGCAACCCATTGCCTTTTTTAGCAAATCCCTGAGAGATGCTCCCTTGAAATATAACATCATGGAAAAACAGGCATTCGCATTGGTAAAAGCACTAAAATATTTCCGAGTTTACATCTTGCATTCTCATGTCATAGCTTTTGTCCCTAATACTGTCATCAAGGATATTCTTAACCAAGATCCCGATGGTAAAAGGGGAAAATGGATTGCTATCATCCTAGAATATGACTTAGAAATCCGGCCTACCAAACTAGTTAAAGGACAAGGACTTGCAAGACTAATGGCTGAAACCAACCTCCAAGCTTTAGATATAAATTTTGTTGATGCCTTAGAAGAACAGGAAGAGTGCACACTCCCCCTATTGATCAGATATTTCTGGATTCACCTTGGTATGCGGATATTCTTTATGTATTAACTTATCTGAATGCTCCTCCGACTTTATCAAAAACAAAAGCAAGATTCCTTAAACAAAAATCTTTAAAGTTTTGCATTTTAGATGGTTTTCTGTATTGGAAAAATCCCACTGGTATGCTGCTTAAATGTTTTATTGAGTCTGATGCAGAGAAAATTATGCATGAAATGCACGAAGAGGAATGTGGGGGCCATCTCTACTGGAAAACCACTGCAAACAAAATCCTTAGAGCCGGTTATTATTGGCCTACCTTGTTCCCTGATACTCACAAACTAGTTATGACATGCCATAAATGTCAAATTTTTGATGGCAAGAAAAAGCTTTTACCTTTGCCCTTACATCCCATTATAGTAGAAGGACCCTTCCAGCAATGGGGTTTAGATTTCATTGGAGAAATTCACCCCTCCTCATCCGCTCAACATAAATGGATCCTCACAGCCACTGATTACTTTACCAAATGGATAGAGGCCATACCATCTCGGAACGCCACTGATTCAGTTATCATCACGTTCCTAGAAACCAATATCCTATCCAGATTTGGCTGTCCCAGGAAAATCATTACAGATAACGCTGCTGCCTTCTCTTCCAAGAAAATGATAGACTTCTGTCACAAGTATCATATTTCATTAGGGCATTCCACAGCCTATTACCCTCAAGGTAATGGTTTAGCCGAGTCTTCTAACAAAATCCTAGTCAACATTATCAAAAAAATTCTTGAACAAAATCAAAAAGCATGGCATGGGAAACTAGTACACGCCTTATGGGCTGACAGATTAACTACCAAGAAATCCATAGGTATGTCCCCTTACCAGCTAGTTTATGGTATAGATGCCATTTTCCCAACATCTTTAGGGGTTCCGGTAATGAAACTATTACAAGAAGTCCAAATAGAAGAAAATGACATGCAAAGGAGGGTAAATCAGACTATCCATTTACAACAAACCAGAGAAGAAGTTTACCAAAGGGCTCAGTTAGCACAAGATAAAATAAAACAGATTTTTGACAGAAGAACTAAAGAAAATGATTTTCAAATTGGAGATAAAGTTTTAAAATGGGATTCTAGAAGAGAAGACAAAGGTAAACATGGCAAGTTTGAAAATTTATGGAAAGGGCCTTACATCATTAGCTCAGTCAGTGGAAACAATGCTTTCTTCTTGCAAGAACTTGATGGGACTGAAATTTTTGGGGGTCCTATGAATGGCAGGACATTAAAGCACTATTTTTGTCAGGAGCTCCATTTTTGAGTTTATAACACTTTCATTCATTGTACATACCATTGTCTGAAATATTGAAAAATAGAAAAGTCAAAAACAGTAAAAGATAGGAAAGTCAAAAACAGTAAAAAACAGAAAAGAGGGCGAGTGAAGATAGGACAAAGGCCCCATGTTCCAAAAAATAGTCTTTCAGAAAGTGAGCAAGTCTAAATGCCGCTACTAGTGCTTCAATGTCTTGTTCAGCTATCTAGCCTAATCATAGCTGAGCATGTTTAAATTTATTTGCTGATAAGTTAGTGAGTGCAAAGATAGTCAACATTGTGTAAGATTGACTTATCACAGAGTTTAGATTAGGGAGAGATTTTGGTTCCACATGCCTAAAACAGAACCAAAGAGAGAAGCGAGGGATGAAAAATACATTGTACATCTTAGCCCCGCTTATCTAGTTTTCCTTTTGTTGCAAAATAATATTTGTGTGCAGCTTGTCTTTTATGCTGCAAATGCATGACAAATCATACTGCCTAATCCTGATTTGATCATATTTTAAATTTCATGCTTTAGATTAGAGAACAAAATCCTATCAAACTGCTTAATATTGACAGTTGATCTAGCATAGGTAGAGTAATGAAGGAGTTCATCAGTTTAATCTGAACTCCCGGCAGATATAAGAGTAGAAATAGATAGGTTCATTTTGCAAAAAGAAAAATATACATTGTCAAAAGGCTGCTAGTTCAAATGTGCCAAAGAGAAGAAAAAATGTTAGGAAAGATAGTGGGGTAGGTAGAAGTATCATTGATGTTAACCATGCTGTCACTTTTCAGAAATAGCATCAAAAGAAGGTGAATTTTTGCGCCAATGGATAAGGCACTGGTCTTCATAAGCCAAAAATCTGAATTCTGGACACCTCCTGACGAGGAGCTGCCCTCCCCAAATGGAGCCACTGTTAGTCATCAGTATTTTTCACATGTTAGTGATGACTATATCCATAGCTGAGTTTTCTAGAAGCTGTTTTTCATATGTCAATTTGTCATCTAGAAAACCCTCATAAAACTTTTTTCACCCTCCTACTTTTCAGTCCACCCATGTCAAAGTCAAAACCTCATTATCACTATCCTATCTAGCTTCAGCCCTACTGGTCTGCCCATCAGCCCTAAAAACAAATCCAAGTCTGTTTCAAAAGCCTCCCCTAAGTTAGGAAGTGGCGCTTTAAGGCATTTTACCTTTGGCAAACATCAAAAAGCCAAAAAACCTCCATCTACTACAGACCAATCATGACTGACCTCTCACTCTGCAAATCAAGTTGATCACAGCCCTAAGTCGCGCCACTTATACCCCTAGGTCTCAGCACTGCATAGACCACAGTCTCAAGCTGATTATTAGGTGTTTTACAGTGTTTTATGGATTTTGCAAAGATAGGAGATATAACATCATCTCTGAAGGAATTTCTTGAATTTACATTTAGAAGAACAGCTGCTTCTCAATGTAAACATGAGCCTGAGATATATCTGCAAGACAGAGAGTTACCCATCAAGACCTTGCAGCTTCCTTTCAGCATGAAAGTCACAGTAAGAGAAAGACACCACTGTCACAACAAACTGGTAATTTGTCATGGCCAATAACCTCCTTCATTTACAAGCAGAGGGTTAGGGTGCCTCCTTCATCTACAAGCAGAGGGCGCTGGCCAATATTGACTTTAAGGATTGCAAAAGTCCAGGTTTTCTTTTTACTAGACAGTGAAATAGTGACTCTAGGTTTTCTGAGTGTAAGTGATGATCATAACAGGGCTAGAATCTGAAGTATGCAAGTTAAAGGGAAAACAGAGTTTTGGTCTTGTGAAGGAAGTCATTTGAAGTTTTCAAATCATATGAATTATTAAAACCTTAGAGAGACACATCATTAGTGAAAACAATTCTAATCATAAGCAACCTGCTATTTCAACAAGACCAAATTGAAGAAATGTTGCCAAATCATGTCATTACACAGATAGAAGAAAAGGTGGTTGTTTTTCAAAGGGTGCTAACCTCCCTACTCATAGAGATTATCTGTCAAATAATTTGTCATAAGTTGACCAAGGAAAATGGTGACATTTCAGTTCCCCTCAGCAAAGAGCAGTACAGTGAGATAGTGACACCTTGACTAGGGTTTTCCTAAAGCACAGTAGTGATTACAGGCAGAGGTAAAAGTATTAATGTTTTCAAGTTTGTTTGCTTACCATCATATCCAAGAAAAACCCTTGTCAGGCAGGCTTATCAAACAATCTTCAAATACTTTGCCAAGTGAAGGGCCTCCTTCATTCATGAGCAGATGGCCAAGGCATTGACTGTTTTTAAAGACTGATTGGTCAAAGATGCAGTGGAAAGAGACAAAGAAGGAAAGCAAAAGTCATTACACAGGCAACATATGGTGTTTATGTTTCAAAAGGTATTGGTTTTCCTACTCATAGGGAAATGTCTTTCAAACTATACATCATAGTGGAAAAGAGACAATTTGAATATGCATGCCATTGATACAAAAAGGGGCAGTTTCCTTAGGAGAAGGAGGCAAACAACACCTCACTGTCACATTCCAAGAAGTCTAAAAGAGTTCCTTTCAAGTAAACAGAGAAAGATAGTATGAATGGATGCAACTAAAATATGGCACTTACAATCAAAGGAGGAGCTTATGAATCGCCTAGAAGCAGAAACTATCAACCAAGTTGGAAGAAGACAGACCACCTCCTTTTAAAATGACAAAACAGCTTTCAATGCTCTTCGACAGATCTCGAGTGGTTTTTCCTTGTTAAAAATAACACCAAAGGTGTCAAGCAGTGGACAGATTTGAACCTTGGAATGATTCTGTTACAAAAAAAAGATCAATGCACTGGTCAAAGGAAATGATAACTGTGTTTCAAAGGGACCTGTTCTTCCTGGTTCATAAATTTCTCCTTTCAGATATACATCACAAATGATGGGAGGCAATTCAAGATTAGTTCCCAAAAAGACATTGTAAATAGGTATACAAGTTTATGAATAGGCAAAGAAGTCATTTGACATATTGTCATTGTTTGGATGGTTTGAAACAAACACAGTTTTCCATTATTCAAAAGGACAGGGATATCATAAATGATATGTTCTAAGCAAGAAGGCATATTGGAAAAGGCGCCTTCCTTAAATCAAAGAACCATGACTAAATCCAAATAATGTCAGCAAATGTGGGCACCTGCATTGAGAAAGAGGTTGAAGGAGCAAGTTGGAGACAGAGACTGTCAAAGCATGTTGACAATATAAACCCTATCCTTTCAAAAACAAAGCAGTCTTCAGGTTTTTTAAACAGTTTTGAAGTGGGGTTTACATAATGAATATCAACATCAAGGATTGACAAAGTGGCAGAGAATGGTCTATATGTCATCCGGACATTATTCAAGGTTTGAATTTCGGTGTTAAAATTGTCACCAAAGAAACAAAACAAACAGGAATTATCCTTCAGAACCATGTGTATAAGTGAAACAGAGTCTTTTGATCCTTCAAGCTATATCTGTTGTTTATAAAGAGGTTGATTCATGTTAACCCGGTCTAAAAAATATAGAACATCTCCATTGCCTCCATCGCTTCTGAATCCAAGTTGCAAATACGCAAAAGGGTATTGTTGAAAAAGGTCAAAAAAGCTGTGAAAACCTTGCAAAACCCAACCGATAGTTCATTTTACGTTTAAAAAATATGACCGTTGGGAGTTTTGATATGTCGAGAGAGTGAGGTTGAAGAGTGAATTTTCATTTTCAAATCGAACCAA
This sequence comes from Pinus albicaulis, assembly GCA_034641835.2. Classification (NCBI taxonomy): domain Eukaryota; kingdom Viridiplantae; phylum Streptophyta; class Pinopsida; order Pinales; family Pinaceae; genus Pinus; species Pinus albicaulis. Next base: position 16,491 of record JAXQQM020063833.1, read on the forward strand.
GACCCCTTGCTGCCATCAAAGATCAAACAGAAGTTTTCGGAGCGTTTTGAAGAAATTTAACACAATCATAAACAGTGCGACGCGCCTGGAAAGTTGCGCGATGCGCTCAGAAGAGGTTTTGAACGGGCGTTCAACAGCCGCGCGACGCGCCTGTACATGTGCGCGACGCGCTTGTACACGATGCCCGCCCGACCCGACAAAGCCACCCGACAGTTGTTTCGGCGCGGCACTCTGAGAGCCCAGCACGTCGCGCATATCTATGACCCTCGTAAGCTATCTAAAACACCTCCGGAGCTGGACTAAATGTATCAATAAGCTTCTCCATCATATTTTCAAGGTATTTCCATATGCCTTCTCAGTTTTTGAAACAAAGTGCTAAAGTGACATGAAGATTTAAAAAGCCCTGTTTTCAAGCTATGGTGTGAGAGCAAATAGTTTTTCCTGATTAATTGGTGAAATATCAAACACCTGTGAGCCATATTTTCATTAAAAGATCATCAAAACACCCTCACTACCGTGGTGAAACCAAGTTGAAACTATCCATATACAGTTAGGGTATATGGTTCAAATGACTGCAAAGAATGAAAGGGTTGGAACAAATTGTTGAGTTTGACCTAGTTTATATATCGACATATATTTTAAGAAGCTGCCTAGCAGGGTTAAGGTCAAATCAAAAGAGTGGCTTGTCCTCGTTTATCTTGCTATATCACCATATCTGTCAAATGATTTTGCTGTGAAAATATCCATGGGTTGAAGCTGTGCTTGAATGGTAAATACACTGCTAGAAGTGCCTATAGAGAAGCAGTGTGTTGAAACTGCTACAAATTTTTACACCACAGCATTCAAAAATTTCAAACCTTGTCACCATAGCTAAAAAAAAAAACAGTGTTTTTGGCTGTTTAGTGATCCGAGGTGTAAAACTGTGGTGAAATGATGAATGTGTTATTAAAGGCACCTACAAGAAAGAAATTGTGCTGAAGTAGAAGCTGTATGTTTTCACCTTCATTAATCAAAGGACCAGAGATCCTATACCTTCAAAGCATCAAAGGGAAAAAGTTAACCCTATAGACCACAGTGCAGGCAAATGTTCCCAAGTTTTCTCCACTTGATTCATTTTCTGCTTCTTCAAGATTATTTTGACAAAGTTGATATCTCGTATAGGGCGAGGTTTTTTCTACAAAATAGTAGGGTTTCCAGTACTAAACAAAGAGTTTGGATTGTGGGGAAGAAATAGTTTCTCTGCCAAATACTTCATGAACTTATAGAGCTTGTTTAGTTCCTAATACCTTGTTCCATAACAGTGAGTCTGGTTGTATGCTCACACTGAGGGTTAACTTTGTATGTGTATGATTATGTTTGATGAAGTGACATACAAATAGAAGATGATAAGTGTAATAAGAAAAAGGATTTTTGTTAAAAAACAGTTTGTTGGTTGAAAGCTACAGGGAAAAAGTGACTCCTATTTCTCACAGTAAGAGACAGCTTTCACTATGTTTTGGCTTGGCTGTTGTTTATTCCTCGAGCTTATTTGATAAGTGGATGTGCATATAGAGTAAAGGTTTTTTCTACAAAGGCAAAGGTTACATTTATAAGAGGCTTTGATTATTTTGCAAAGAGAAGATTCTTGCAGGCTTTGTTGAACTTTTTGAAGCATTTTCCAAAACTTTGTCACCTGGGCACATAAACTGTGACATTGACTGTCTGATCACACTAAAGGTTGATTGCACCATATGTAAGTTTGTTAAGGGATTGGCACACTAGGAAAACAGGTTTTTAATGATTGGAAATTTTACCTTGAGACAAAGATATAAATGTGTTGATTGACCTCTAAAAATTCACAAGAAAAAGGTGATTTCTTAACACTGTGCACAGATAATTCACCTAACAGTTGGCTCCTTTTTCACTGTATGATCTCTTATCAAGAAATCTACTGACAGAGATACTTTAAAGGTGGATAGGATTTTTCTGAAAGACCAGGGGTTCTTTATATTGTGAGGGGACAATGTGCAATCATCCAAATAAATTGTCTCTCTATAAAAAACAGTGAATTGACACAGTTTGACTCAAAGAAGGCAGTTTACACAAAGTAAAGCAGTTTGTTTCTTCAAGAGCCCATTTAGGTCAAAATGCCTCCAAGGCAAGACAACAGGAGCAGTCCGCATAAAATATATGAGCCAATCTCTACAGAAGAGGTTAATGCTCATCCATCCATCCTTTTCAACTTCCATGAAGTAGGTTGCCTAGATTTCTGCCAGAAGATACAGGAAGTCAAAAGTTTTTCGCCATTAACACACCTATGCGCCCTGAGGTTCTAGAACAAGAATTTCAGGGTAGCGGACCTTGATTTCAAGTTTTCTCCAAGATCAGTGTCCAAGGCCACCAAGATTCCATATCATGGCGAAAAATGGTTCAAACAGGCCCATCTTGACTTAGAAGATTACAAGCCTTTCATCAAGCCTGAGCATAGAGATGCTTTCACTGCTATTTTCCCTTTTTCATATCTTCTTGACAGCTATTCTCCTCTTATGAAATTCATAATGAAATATTTTACTTGTGAAGGGAGGTTTGATCAAGTTTATGCCTACCATGTCCGCCTATTGATGCATTTCACTAGAAACAGGAAAGTAAACCTCCCTTACTTTTTATTCAAGAGCATCGAGAAGATGGCATCTACAGTCCAGAAGAAGGCCCCACCTCTGCAAATTCCTTCCCTTTTCCATCATTCTCTGATCAAAATTATCATCCTACATCAGCTAGAAAAGAAGGAAGTTCCATGGGATGTATTCATCAGCCACCCAGATTTCTCTACTGTTCCTTCAGTCCATGTATCTCCCACTCAGCCTGTTCATCGCCCTATACCTTTGTCTAGCAGGCCTACTCCTAGAAGGATCAAAATTACCACTGAACAGCCAGGAAAACATGAAGGAGGAGAGGGGAGTAAACAACAAGAAGAGAAAGAACAGCAGCAAAAGGAAAGGGATGAACAGAAGCAAGAGGAAAGGGATGAGCAACAGCAGACAGGAGATGAGGAACATCAACAAACAGAAGGTGAAGGTCAGCAGGTACAAGATGAAGAACAACAACTTGATATGGAAGGACAGGAACAACAACTTGGGCAGGAAATTGAGCCACTAAATGAGCAGGAAATCCAAGCACAGCAACAACTTGATTTTGGTGAAAAGGGGCAGCAAGTTGAAACACAAATTGAACAAGGCATTGAAGCAGAACAACAAATTGAGGTTGGCGAACAAGGGCAGCAAAGTGAACAGCAAGAGGAAGACATCCAGCAGCCTCAAGGAGAGCAGCAGTCTCAAGAAGATGTCAAGGGTAAATCAGTTGTGTCTCCTCCTCCCAAAAGAACAAAACCTAGCACAGCAAGCAAGAAAGGGCCTAAGGCTGCCACTCCAAAAATGACAAAGGTTGTTCTTAGCAAAAGAAAATCACCCAAAAGGACACCTACTAGCATGCCAAGGATGAAAAGTGCAAGATTGGCCTTCAAAGGGAAAAGCAAAGTTGGAGAAAGTACAAAGCATGGAGATGCATTAGCTGTCATCCCAATTCAAAGCGATGACAGTGATAATGAGGCCCGCCTTCTTGAAAACCTCCTAATCCATAAAGAGGGGAAAATTGAGGCATTAGAGGAGGATCTTCAACGGGCAAGGAACTTCAACCACTTCTTGGAGATCCAAAATAAACAGATGAGTGTTCACACAGCAGTTCATGAAACACGAGCTATCAAATACAAGAATGAGGCAGCTAAGGCGCAAATGAGGATAGAAGAACTCATTGGTGATTTTGATGAGGAAGAAGAGGAAGAACAGCCTAGGCGGAAGAGGCCTAGGACCATAGGGCTTAAAAGAGCCTTGGAAAAGCAGAAAGAAGAAGAACAAGCCCATCTCCAAGCCTTTCCTCTCACTGCACTCCTTGAGCAGGAAATTGAAGAAAACAAAGAGGCATGGCTTGAAAGAGCCAACAAACACTTGGAGATGAAACTTGAAAGAGCAAACAGAGATCTAGAGCTGCAAAGGAAGAGGACACATCACTTTCAAAAGTTGAATCAGTTTGCCCGGCGCAAACTAAAGGCAGCCCAAGAGAAATTGAAGAAAGCAAAGGGGAAGCGCCCGGCACGGAAAGAGGAGAAAGGCACATCAGCACTTGATATTTTGGCCTCAGCTTCGGAGCATGTTGCTAGGGACCCTTGAGGGTCATGCGTGCCAATTTTGGGCCCATTTCGACAACTTTTTGTTTTTTGGCATTTTTTGGGTTTTTGGTCGAAAACTCATAATTTCGCCATTTCAGTTTGAGGATTTGTCAAAGGAGAAGGATGATACCAGTTGATGCCATAATTCTATGAGCAGGTCCCCAGCGATTTTCAGAGCATTTGGAGATCATTCGCCCCCTCAAATTGGCGAAAAATGCTCACTTTTTGCACATTCTGCCCGTCATATCAGCAGTCTGCTATTTCCTGGATTTTTACACACAGGTACAGATTTGGAGGACTTCCAGGCATCAGATTGAGGTGATTTCAGTTGCGCCGGAACGTAGACACAGAGAGCTTTCCAACGGGCCATCATGAGCCTCATTTCGACACCGGGAAGGCTGCCAAATGTTTCCGGCAAGTCAGGGGACCTTTTCCTGATATAAATTTGAAGTATTTTTGTAATTTTTGAACCTCAAAACTCTGCTTTTTCCAAATGTGCGTTTAGCTATTTTTGCACTTGGAAAATGTTGCAAAGTCAATATAATTTCCGTTTTTAGCATTTTTTTAGATATTTTATGGGATATTTTGTGCCTTGGGCTTTGCAAAGCCTCAAGGACAAGTTTAGATATTTTTATTAGGCCAATGGGATAGCTAGTTGCACCATGAGGTTTTCCTCACTTGAGCCTATTTATTCCACAAGGCTTCATTGTAAAACAAGGCTGAACTTGAGAGAAGAATCAATATATTGGTCATATGAGCTTTGAATAACATACTTGTGTTATGATTTTGGACTGCCTCTTGGATGCTTTTTGATGGATGATGAAGGATTGTTGATGGATCCCATGACATGGTAGAATGGTATAGTGTGTGAGCTGCCCCTAGTCGCCCTCCGTCGTGATCATTTCGTCTTTTACATTTTCATTATTAGGTGTCTCACTTGTTTCACTTCTTTGCATATCACTAGGATCATGCCATGAACTGACGAAGGGTTGTGTCATTTTGTGTTTCCTCATGTTATACCTGCAGCCCAGTTGCACCAAAGAATTCTTAATCGCTTCTTTAGTAACTTCGAAGGATATTGCCGTCAGTTTCATTCATGTTCTATGTATGTTGAGAGGATGTATAGCCCGCTACCTATGGCTGTCCATAGCTCTATCCACGAAACTATCTCTTTGACTGATTAGATTATCATCTTGTTGAACCAAGGAGGCCTAGTCCCGATCTAGCCCTTTGCCTAAAACTATGAAAGCTTGTTTGTCAAAGTGCCCAATAACTTAAAGACTATGTTTAGGTGTTCCGGCATAGTATTTTGAGTTGTTAGTCCGTCTTATGTGTTTTCCCCAAAGTCTGATAGCCATTTCCCAAAGTTAGAGGGTCTTATACTTCTATGCATGGCTGGAATGTTTGTTTCGATGTGTTGATTAGTTTATAGCTACATTTTGCATGATTAAGGGTTTTTCTTTACCATGTTTATGTTATCTATCAAACCAGTTATGCTTGAAACTCTTTATTGTTCACAAACTTGATGTCCATTTACTCCATTTTTCCCGAAGATCCTTTCTACCTTGAATCAAATCGGCCCTACAACAGCCTTGTATCATCATCTCATAGCTTCCTTGACCTTTCTGACCCCATAGCCCATTTGATCTAACTTCTTGTTACCCATTTTATATCTTTGATCAGTTTTATCCCTCACAAACTTAAAAACAAAAAACCAAAAACATACTTCATAACTAGCCTAATATCAAAACACCACAAGCAAACACACCGATATCTTTTACATATAATAGAGAGAGCCCTCTCTGAGTCCAGGAAGGCTAGGTCCTTGGGCTCCAAAGCTTGGTTTGATGTTACACTGTCATTTGGCTTGCCAATCAGCCAAATCACAGGAACCTAACATAATGGCGATCACGGTGGGACTCTGAGTATTAGACAAACTTAGATTCCCTAGACCTTAAGAGACCTTTAAGAATACTATTTGATTGACTTATCCCACCGCACCCTAACATAATGGCGATCACGGTGGGACTTTGAGTCAAAACATCCTAGGTATCCCTTAGGAACTCTCAAAATCTCAGTCAAACTTAGAAGAGTAGAATCTGGTTGTCTCACCATCCTAGCAAAATGATGACTCAGCTGTAGGACACTCTTCCAAACCTCAAGACTACATAAAACTCAAAAAACCCCAAAAACACTCCCTTAGATTGGCTTTTGACAGTACTGGTGGTGGACCATACAAATATACCTCAAAACAACTGACCTTCCACCTGACGACTCCACTAACCTCTAGTAGGCCTTACTATTTTACCAAACTCTAGGTTACTATCCGATAGACCTATCCCATCGCTCACTAACATAGCGGGAGATGGTGGGACATTGAGTACATGATAGTCTAGCAAACTCTTATAGACTCTTTGGTCCTTTAGATACTTAAACAAGCAAGCAGCCCATAGACCCATTTAGAGTAAACTCTTTTTGTTCTCATCACCCTAGCAAAGTGTTGAAACAAGTCTAGGATACTTTAAACCATAGGCTGCACATAAAACTCAGAAAATCCAAAATATTTCCAGATTAGTTACCGGTGGTGGACCATAGCTATCTTCACAAAAACAACCCAGTTCCACCTGGCGACTCCACTAGTCCATCCCTTTTATTTTGACCATCCTTCACCTTAGTAGAACTTTAGAGAGACCACTCATCCAAAACATTCACCAATACCATTCTCTCTAAACTCTAGATCCAAAATCTGGCTTCACGAAGAATCAACACCAGATCCCATCCAGACCCAAATCCCCCTATCATAGTAGATGACCCAGAGAAGATTCTGTGGCAAGCTTCCGAAACTGACCATCTAGCTACTGGTAGATCCATCCGTAAAACAAGATCAATACCTAAACATCTCACTATCCTACCAGATTCACCTTTTGAATTAGAGTCATCAAAAACTCTTCTCAGAAGAAAATCACATAGTAAGATAAAATTTGACAATCTTGAACCCCTAGACCCACCACAGAGTCCTATTATAGAAGCTTCACCTTCCACACCCCCCGACTTTCAGCTTCTCCATCACTTTGGCTCCTACCATCCCAGATCTGCCCAAAACCAGATCACTAGTCCAAGTTCATCCGCCACACCTGTTCAAACCACCTCCGCTCATCCCACTAGTCCTCATCTTGTACATCATCCATTAGCTCCCGTCATGGCAGCCTGGTACACACCTTTGGTGTTGCCACCGCCTTTGGCTCCTCTCCCAAATAAATATCAAGACAAAATCCCACACTTTACTGGAGAAGACACCACTACACCTCAACAGCATATAAGTAGGATGACTGATGCTTATGAATACCTGGAGGTACAAGACGAGACCGTCAGAATGAGAATATTCGCCCAAAGTCTTCGTGGTGAACCCAAAACATGGTTCAAAATCTTAACTCCAAACAGTATCCACAATATCCCAGAACTACATCAAGTCTTTAGAAATAGGTGGGAAATCCGAAGAAACCCCATTCAAATCCTGTCAGAATATAACAACCTAAAACGGGAAAATGGGGAAAGTGTCCAAGCTTATTGTACTAGGTTCAACAGTGTATATAACTCCCTCCCACCTCATTTCAAACCCCCACTTGGTTTAGCCTTGGAAAAATTCCCCGAGGGTTTCGATCCGGACATGACATATCATCTGAGAGACAAGGATCCCCCTACCTTAGAAGAAATGCAACAAATAGCCATAAAAGAAGATGCCAACTTAGCAGAAAAAAGGGCTAGGACTAGATCAGAAAGAAAGGTCACATATAAAGATGAGGTCTCCACTTCATCACCTTCCCTAGATCCTAGAATAGATGACTTAGTCAAAACCATGGCCAAAATGTGGGAAAGGATAAATGAAAAGGCTCCTGTTAGGGACAACCAGCCAAACCCTCCAAACAGAAACCGAAACCAAAACTTTAGGAGGGAGCAGCCTCAAAACAGACCAAGGGAAAATGACCAACAAATTAGGCCACCATTCAATGAAAACTATGTGGAAGAGGATGACAGGGATACAGAACCCATTGATGAAAGTCATTTAAATCTCGTAGGGTCTGATAATGAAAGCGAGGTGTACCTCACAGTGGAAGAACAAGAGTTATGTTCTCCTAATCAGGGTGAGACCAACTATGAAGATCTCGACGATCCTGCCATAGATTTTCAAAATTCCATAATAGAAGCTCACCGGCAGTATAACCTTAGAAGCAGAAAAAACCAAAACCATTCCAAAAAGATTAATCCTGACAGTACCAAAACCCCTGATAACATCCTAAACAAGACCATGGATAGTAACAAAACTGGGGCCAAAAAGATTGACCAAAACAAAGGTAAGGCCATTCAGACAAGTACTAGCTCAGATACTCCTAGTACCTCTACAGAAACCCCAGAGTTGGCTGTATCAAACAAAGTCCCAAGCCAAAGTCAGCAAATTAAGAACATAGAAAACGTTATGTCTGAGAAAGCTGAAACAAATCTGCCTAAACTACATACTCCTTTTAGTTTCGAAGGGGAAATTTCCAAAATAAAAATTACCATACCCCTCACGGAGCTAATAACTGTGGATAGGTATAGATCTCAAATCTTCAAAATCCTCGACCTAGAGAGCAAGGCAGATACCTTGAATCTAACTGACGACAAACTCGAGCTCTTATTTGGCCCTAAAGTAGAAGGTGAATACCAATAAGGATCTATTTCTCCTTTCTATATAAGCTTAAACATACGGGACAAGATATTACATAATGCCATGTTAGATTCTGGTGCTTCCCATAACCTCATGCCTAAAGCAGTCATGGAAAACCTGGGACTAGAAGTGACTCAACCTTACAAAAACCTGTATTCTTTCGACTCAAGCTAGGTCAAATGTTTAGGTCTAATAAAGAATCTAGATTTTTCCCTAACACAACTACCGGCAAAAAACTTAGTCATGGACGTAGTAGTGGCCGATATCCCGCCCAAGTATGGAATGCTATTATCAAGGGCATGGGCTGCCAAAATACAAGGAAGTCTTCAAATGGATATGTCATTTGCTACTATCCCAGTTTTCAACCAAACTAGGAGATTATACCGAGAGACTCACATGAAATACATGGTTAGCAACAGAGATAGGCCAAACAATACTCCCATCTATTCCGTTCATTCCAATTTAGATTCTTTTATCTTATACAATGAAAGTGATATAAACAAGCAGATAAAAGAAAATGAAGACATTTCCAAACCATTACTGAATGAAGAAATTGATGACCAAAGTCCCAAGAAACCGGAAAAACAGCTTAGTATCATGTATGAAAAGGAAACTCTTTGGAGTATAAGCTTTGACGGTTCTTGTGGAAAAATGGGATCAGGGGCCGGCATCTGGATTCACAATACTAAATAAGGTCATTCTTTTAGATTGGAATTCCAATGTACTAATAACATTGCGGAATATGAAGCCCTTCTCATTGGTCTACACATACTTAGGGACCTAGGCGCTAAGAGAGTATCAGCCCAAGGAGACTCAGAACTTGTAATCAGACAAATCAAAGGTGAATATTCGGCAAAGAACCCAAGACTAAGAGAATATAGGAATGCAGCTTTGGATATCCTTAAAACCTTTGAGAAATATGAACTCACCTATATCCCTAGGATTCAAAACAGCCTAGCAAATGAACTCGCCTTTGCTGCGAGTAATGGCCAGATACCATGCCTAAGTGAACAATATAGTACTCAGGTCAAACATCACCCTACAGTACCAGATAATCTTGACCATTGGAAAATATTCCAAGACGATGATCAAATTGATGATTTCCTACAATCTAGGAATGAGTTTGAAATAACCAAAATAGACTCAGGAGACAAAGAAAGGAAACCCAGCCAAAGTCAAGACCAAGAACTAAATCCACCTCTGTGGACCAATCTAAACCTAGTAGACAATCCATATGAAAATGAAATAGGAGAGGACATTGACCAAAGGGAACTCGAAGTCTTACACTGTGAAAATGACACCATACCCAGAGGGCTCGCACCTTTAGAAGAATTGTTTGACTTTAATGATGTGGCCAAAAAGCCTAAAATGGAATCTACAGAGGGTGACATAGAGGAATACAACATAGGAAGTCCAGAAGAGCCCAAAAACATTAAACTGTCCAAAACCCTCCCGCCTCTCATAAAACATAAATACATCGAACTGTTTAAGGAATTTAAAGATGTGTTTGCATGGGGATACCAAGATTTGAAGTCCTATGACACCAACATCATCCAACATAAAATTCCCCTCAAAGAAAACCAAAAGCCTTTCAAACAAAAGTTAAGAAGGATAAACCCAGTATTACTACCGTTGGTTGAAATGGAAATTAAAAAGATGTATGATGCCGAGATAATCGTGTCTCTCCGGTACTCTGAGTGGGTCTCAAATCTAGTATCAGTTAGAAAAAAGACTGGTGAAATCAGACTCTGTATAGATTTCCGAAACCTGAATAGGGCATGTCTGAAAGATAACTATCCTCTGCCCAAAATGGACCACATACTTCAGAAGGTAGTAGGCGCTAAAATAATCTCATTGCTTGATGGTTTTTCTGGTTATAACCAAGTGTTGGTTTATCCTACCGATCAACATAAGACAGCTTTCACCACCCCTTGGGGCACTTTTATGTACGTTAAAATGCCTTTTGGACTGATGAATGCTGGCGCCACATTTCAAAGAGCCATGGACATAGCCTTCTCAGAAGACATAGGTGTTTTCATAGTCATATATCTTGACGATATAACAGTATATTCTAAATCGGATGAAGAACACCTAGCACACTTAAGAAAAGTTTTCAACAAATGCAGAAAATATGGTTTATCCCTAAACCCCAAGAAACACTTTTCGGTCTAGAGGAAGGAAAACTCCTAGGTCACATTATTTCGGAAGAAGGAATTAAAATAGAACCCCAGAGAATCGAAGGTATCTTACAGATAAGTCACCCCAGAAACATAAAGGAGTTACAGTCTTTTATCGGAAAGATAAATTTCTTAAGAAGATTCATCCCAAACCTTGCTGAACTCCTGAAAGATATCACAAATATGTTAAAAAAGGAGGTCGGAGTTAAATGGACCATAGAAGCCAAAAAATATTTTGAACTGATTAAAAGGGCCTTAACTGAAACACCAGTATTGATAAGCCCTGACTTCACCAAAGATTTTTACATTTTTTCATTTGCCTCAGAACATACAATAGCTGCGGTGTTGTTGCAAAAAAATGCAGCTGGGCAAGAGCAACCCATTGCCTTTTTTAGAAAATCCCTGAGAGATGCTCCCTTGAAATATAACATCATGGAAAAACAGGCATTCGCATTGGTAAAAGCACTAAAAGATTTCCGAGTTTACATCTTGCATTCTCATGTCATAGCTTTTGTCCCTAATACTGTCGTCAAGGACATTCTGAACCAAGATCCCGATGGTAAAAGGGGAAAGTGGATTGCTATCATCCTAGAATATGACTTAGAAATCAGGCCTACCAAACTAGTTAAAGGACAAGGACTTGCAAGACTAATGGCTGAAACTAACCTCCAAGCTCTAGATATAAATTTTGTCGATGCTTTAGAAGAACAAGAAGAATGCACGCTTCCCCCTATCGATCAAACATTTTTGGATTCACCTTGGTATGCAGACATTATTTATGTATTAACTTATATGAATGCTCCTTCGACTTTATCAAAAACAAAAGCAAGATTCCTGAAACAAAAATCTTTAAAGTTTTGCATTATAGATAGTTCTCTATATTGGAAAAATCCTATTGGTATGCTGCTTAAATGTTTGCTTGAGTCTGATGCAGAGAAAATCATGCGAGAAATGCACGAAGGGGAATGTGGAGGTCATCTCTACTGGAAAACTACTGCAAACAAAATCCTTAGAGCCGGTTATTATTGGCCTACCTTATTCCCTGATACTCACAAACTAGTTATGACATGCCATAAATGTCAAATTTTTGATGGCAAGAAAAAGCTTTTACCTTTGCCCTTACATCCCATTATAGTTGAAGGACCTTTCCAGCAATGGGGTTTAGATTTCATTGGAGAAATTCACCCTTCCTCATCCGCTCAACATAAATGGATCCTCACAGCCACTGATTACTTTACCAAATGGATAGAAGCCATACCTTCCCGGAACGCTACTGATTCAGTCATCATTTCGTTCCTAGAAAATAATATCCTGTCCAGATTTGGCTGTCCCAGGAAGATCATTACAGATAACGCCGCTGCCTTCTCCTCCAAGAAAATGATAGACTTCTGTCACAAATATCATATTTCATTAGGACATTCCACAACCTATTACCCTCAAGGTAATGGTTTAGCCGAGTCTTCTAACAAAAGCCTAGTCAACATTATCAAAAAACTTCTTGAACAAAATCAAAAAGCATGGCATGGGAAACTAGTACACGCCTTATGGGCTGATAGATTAACCACCAAGAAATCCATAGGTATGTCTCCTTACCAGCTAGTTTATGGTATAGATGCCATTTTCCCAACATCTCTAGGGGTTTCAGTAATGAAACTATTACAAGAAGTCCAAATAGAAGAAAATGACATGCAAAGGAGAGTAAATCAGACTATCCATTTACAACAAACCAGAGAAGAATTTTACCAAAGGGCTCAGTCAGCACAAGACAAAATAAAACAGATTTTTGACAGAAGAACTAAGGAAAATGATTTTCAGATTGGAGATAAAGTTTTAAAATATGATTCTAGAAGGGAAGATAAGGGTAAACATGGCAAGTTTGAAAATTTATGGAAAGGGCCTTACATCATCAGCTCAGTCAGTGGAAACAATGATTTCTTCTTGCAAGAACCTGATGGGACTGAAATTTTTGGAGGTCTTGTGAATGGCAGGACATTAAAGCATTATTTTTGTCAGGAGCTCCATTCCTGAGTTTGAAACACTTTTCATTCAATGTACGTACCATTGTCTGAAATATTGAAAAATAGAAAAGTCAAAAACAGTAAAAGATAGAAAAGTCAAAAATAGTAAAAAAACAGAAAAGAGGGCGAGTGAAGATAGAACAAAGGCCCCATGTAAAAAAATAGTCCTTCGGAAAGCGAGCAAGTCTAAATGACGCTACTAGTACTTCAATGTCTTGTTCAGCTATCTAGCCTAATCATAGCTGAGCATGTTTAAATTTATTTGTTGATAAGTTAGTGAGTGCAAAAGATAGTCAACATTGTGTAAGATTGACTTATCACAGAGCTTAGATTAGGGAGAGATTCTGGTTCCACATGCCTAAAACAGAACCAAAGAGAGAAGCGAGGGATGAAAAATACATTGTACATCTTAACCCCGCTTGTCTAGTTTCCCTTTATTGCAAAATAACATTTGTGTGCAGTTTGTCTTTTATGCCGCAAATGCATGACAAATCAGACTGTCTAATCCTGATTTGATCATTTTTGAATTTCATGTTTTAGATTAGAGAATAAAATCCTGTCAAACTGCTTAATCTTGATAGTCGATCTAGCTTTAGGTAGAGTTATGAAGGAGTTCATCAGTTTAATCTGAACTCCCGGCAGATATAAGAGTAGAAATAGATAGGTTCATTTTGCAAAAAGAAAAATATGCATTGTCAAAAGGCTGCTAGTTCAAATGCGCCAAAGAGAAGAAAAAATGTTAGGAAAGATAGTGGGGTGGGTAGAAGTATCATTGATGTTAACCATGCTGTCACTTTTCAGAAATAACATCAAGAAAAGGGTAAATTTTGCGCCAATGGATAAGGCACTGGTCTTCATAAGCCAAAGATCTGAATTCTGGACACCTCTTGACGAGGAGCTGCCCTCCCCAAATGGAGCCACTGTTAGCCATCAGTATTTTTTACATGTTAGTGATGACTATATCTATAGCTGAGTTTTCTAGAAGCTGATTTCCTTATGTCAATTTGTCATCTAGAAAACCCTCATAAAACTTTTTTCGCCCTTCTACTTTTCAGTCCGCCCATGTCAAAGTCAAAACTCATTATCACTATCCTATCTAGCTTCAGCCCTACTGGTCTGCCCATCAGCTCTAAAAGGAAAATCCAAGTCTGTTTCAAAAGCCTCCCCTAAGTTAGGAAGTGGCGCTTTAAGGCATTTTACCTTTGGCAAACATCAAAAAGCCAGAAAACCTCCATCTGCTACAGACCAATCATGATAGACCTCCTACTCTGCAAATGAAATTGATAACAGCTCTAAGTCGCGCCACTTACACACCCCTAAGTCTCAGCACTGCATAGACCACAGTCTCAAGCTGATTATTAGGTGTTTTACAGTGTTTTATGGATTTTGCAAAGGCAGGAAATATAACATCATCTCAGAAGAAATTGCTTGAATCTACATTTAGAAGAACAACTGCTTCTCAATGTAAACATGAGCCTGAGATATATCTGCAAGACAGAGAGTGACTCATCAAGACCTTGCAGCTTCCTTTCAGCATGAAAATCACAGTAAGAGAAAGACACCACTGTCACAGCAAACTGGTAATTTGTCATGGCCAAGAACCTCCTTCATTTACAAGCAGAGGGTTAGGGCGCCTCCTTCATCTACAAGCAGAGGGTGCCGACCAATATTGACTTTAAGGATTGCAAAAGCCCAGGTTTGCTTTTTACTGAACAGTGAAACAATGACTCTAGGTTTTCTGAGTATAAGTGATGATCATAACAGGGCTAGGATCTGAAGTGTGCAAGAAAAGGGAAAACAGAGTTTTGGTCTTGTAAAGGAAGTCATTTGAAGTTTTCAAATCATATGAATTGTTAAAACCTTGGAGAGACATATCATTAGTGAAAACAGTTCTAATCATAAGCAGCCTGCTGTTCCAACAAGACCAAATTGAAGAAAAATTGACAAGTCATGTCATTACACAGGCAGAAGAAAACATGGTTGTTTTTCAAGGGTGCTAACCTCCCTACTCACAGATATTATCTTTCAAATGACTTGGCATAAGTTGACCAAGGAAAATGGTGAAATTTCAGTTCCCCTCAGCAAAGAGCATTGCAATGAGACAGTGAAGAGCTCCCTCACAAGAAACATAAAGAGAAGTTCTCCTTGTTTCACTTTCTAACTCTCATGCATCATCCCCTGTTTTGTTTTCTACCCACAGTCAAAGAAGAAAGCTCAAAGAGACCTAGCACTTGCATCTACAGTCAAGAAAAACCTGTCACCTAATTAGATTTACATTGCAGGCAAGATTCTGGCATAATACCCAGAGCAAAAATGTATTTGATCTAGGTTGTCTCTTACAAATAGGTATACAAGCTCATCAAATACAAAAAGAGCTTTGGCACAGTGTTTCAGGTTCTAGAAATCATCAAAGGAAAAATCTAAATTCCACTGCTCCAAAAGAGACATTTCCTCCTCTAAGCAAAGAACAATCAAAGTTTCAAAGGACATCTTATCCACAAGTTATGATCTCAGTTTTGAAAACTTTGAAAAGCATGGAAAGAAAATCACCTGGTAAGGGCAATTTGAGTTTTACTACCAAGAGACATCACCTTTGGAACTTGTGTTCATCATAGGCAAAGGAGGTGTTTTGATAGACTGTCAGTGTTTTAGAAAGTTCAAGGCAAAAATAGGTTTTCATTATTTAATGGACAGAGATATTATATAATATGGACTGAGCAGAGAAAGTGGATTGGAAAAAAGCGCTTTTCTTAATCAATAGAAGATTGGCAAAGTCTAACATGAATGCCACTAAAGTTGCGCACTCACAGTCATGAGAACAGCTCAGACTCACTTGCCACCTCATTCGGTTTCCACAGTGAACAGGTCCATGCCCATAAGTATCAGAGGTAGGAAATGGTGACTAGGAGCTTATCAAAGTGACAACAAATGATCACCACTAAGACAAGAAAGGGGACTGAAATATAGAAGCCACAGTTAAGTTTCTCCAGAAAAGGTGGTTGCCCTCAAAGACACATCTGCAAAGATCCTCCAAAATAGCTCAAAATAGTTTTTCCCCTGGCGCAGTTATCAGAAAAAGAAGACCCTTTTATTCCTTAAAAGAAGAAACATTCAAAGTTTCAAGATTTCAAAGGATTTGTTTTTCATTTCAAAGGAAAGTCACGTTTATAAAAAAGCTGCTCATTTCCACTATGACACATATTCGAAACAAGGGTATCGAGCTATGTTGTGAAAAAATGAAGTTTCAATTGTTGTTTAGAAAAAACAAACCTTTTTCAAAACTTTGAAAAAGAACCCTCTCCAAATCAAATACCAAAGAGACCGTTGCTTTCTTTTATTAAACAAGGTCAAAGCCGCTACATTCTATGTTGAAAATCCCCCAAACCTGAACGGAGCCCCTTTGCTGCCATCAAAGATCAAACACAGAGGTTTTCGGAGCGGTTTGAAGAAGTGTAACACAGTTATAACAGCGCGACATGCCTGGAAAGTTGCGCGACGCGCTCAGAAGAAGGTTTGCACAGGCACTCAACGGTCGCGCGACGCACCTATACGTGTGCGCGACGCGCTTGTACACGGCACCCGACCACGACCCGACAGGCCGCCCGGTTAGTTTTTCGCGCGACGCTCTTCCTCTGCAAAGTGTCGCGCAAGTTCAAACCCTCCAACACACTTCCAGTTCGCGTGCAAAGCTGCTCCAACTCTCCACAAAGGATTTTCATCAAGTTATAAAGGTTTTTATCACATGTCGCCTTGAGTTTTCAAACTGAAAAATGATGTAAGAGGTTAAGGAAACACAGTTTGATTTTATGACAAAAACGAGGTTGTGCTATGAAAACAAGGCTAGAAATAAAATGTCAAAGGGATTGAATTTGCACTAGTATAAAAACAATTGCAGAATACCCTTAAAGCTGTGGTAAAACAAAGTTAAAACCTGCCAAGATGTGTGCATTTGTTGAAAACAGAAAAAAAGGATAATGTGCTTTAGGGTTAGAGCAGTGAGTCACTTGTCTAAATGATCATTAGATGAAACATTGGTGACCTTCCAAAAATGTCATCTGTATATTAAAAGGACCAAAAACAGTGTTTTGACTGTGTGGTGATCCGAGGTGTAAAACTGTGGTGAAATGATGAATGCGTTATTAAAGGCACCTACAGGAAAGAAATTGTGCTGAAGTAGGAGCTGTATGTTTTCACCTTCATTAATCAAAGGACCAGAGATCCTATACCTTCAAAGCATCAAAGGGAAAAAGTTAACCCTATAGACCACAGAAGGGGCAGTTTTTTCCTGAGTTTGCCACTTGACTGTTTTGTTCTTCAAGCTTATTTTGACAAGTTGATATTCAGATGGGGTAGAGGTTTTTTCTACAAAGGGCATGGTTTCCATATTAAAACAGGAGTTTTGATTGTGGGAAAGAGATAAACTCCTACAGGCTTGGTTGAACTTGTAAAGCATTCTTCAAAATTCTGTCACCTTGTTCCATAACAGTGAGTCTGGCTGTATGCTCACACTGGGGGTTAACTTTGTATGTGTATGATTCTATTTGTTGAAGTGACATAAAAATAGAGGATAGTAAGTGTAATCAGAAAAAAAGGTTTTTTTCAAAGAGCAGTTTTTAGGTTGAAAGCTACAGGGGAAAGTTGCTCACACTTCTCACAGAAAAGACAGTGTTCACTGTGTTTGTTGCTTGACTGTCTTTTGTTTTTTGAGCTTATTGATAAGTGGATGTTCATATAGAGTAGAGGTTTTTTCTGCAAAGGCAAGGGTTACATTGATAAGGGGCCACTGATTATTTTGAAAGAAATAAGCTGCTACATCCTCTGTTGAAACTTTATAGCTTGTTTAACTCTGTCACCTCTGTTCTCTAACTGTGAATTTGACTGTATACTTACACTGAGGGTTGATTGCATAAGCCATAAGTCTGTTGATTAATTTGCACAATAGGAAAGGCAGGTTTGTAATGATTGGAAAGTCTACCTTGGGACAAAGATATAAATGTGTTGTTGACCTCTAAACTTCACAAGAACAAGGTGATTTCTTGACACTTTGCACAGACAATTCACCTAACTGTTGTTTCCTGTTCACTGTATGGTCTCTTATTGAGAAATCTACTGTCAGAGATACATTCAAGGTAGAAGGCCACTTTTTAAGGGAGCAGGGGTTCTTTATATTGTGAGGGAACAGTGTGCAGTCATCCAAAGACATTCTTCACTATCAAAACAGTGAATTGACACAGTTTGGCTCCAAGAAGGCAGTTTACACACAGTGAGGCAGTTGGTTTCTTCAAAAGCACATTTAGGTCAAAATGCCTCCAAGGCAAGACAGCGGAAGTGGTCCGCACAAAAGATATGAGCCAATCTCTACAGAGGAGGTTAATGCTCATCCATCCATCCTTTTCAACTTCCATGAAGTAGGTTGTCTAGACTTCTGCCAGAAGATACAGGAGGTCAAAATTTTTTCACCATTAACACACCTATGCGCCCTGAGGTTCTAGAACAAGCATTTCCAGGTAGCGGACCTTGATTTCAAGTTTTCTCCAAGATCAGTGTCCAAGGCCACCAAGATTCCATATCATGGCGAAAAATGGTTCAAACAAGCCCATCTTGACTTAGAAGATTACAAGCCTTTCATCAAGCCTGAGCATAGAGATGCTTTCACTGCTATTTTCCCTTTTTCTTATCTTCTTGACAGCTATGCTCCTCTTATGAAAGTCATAATGAAATATTTTACTTGTGAAGGGAGGTTTGATTGAGTTTATGCCTACCATGTCCGACTATTGATGCATTTCACTAGAAACAGGCAGCTAAATCTTCCTTACTTTTTATACAAAAGCATCGAGAAGATGGCATCCACAGTCCAGAAGAAGGCCCCACCTCTGCAAATACCTTCTCTTTTCCATCATTCTCTGATCAAAATTATCATCCTACACCAGCTAGAGAAAAAGGAGGTTCCATGGGATGTTTTTATCAGCCACCCAGATTTCTCTACTGTTCCTCCGGTCCATGTATCTCCCACTCAGCCTGTTCATCGCCCTATACCTTTGTCCAGTAGGCCTACTCCTAGAAGGCTCAAAATTACCACTGAATAGTCAAGGCAGCAGGAAGAAGGAGAAGGGAGTAGACAGCAAGAAGAGAAAGGTCATGAGCAAGAGGAAAGGGAGGAACAGCAGCGAACACAAGATGAGGAACAACAGCAGGACAGTGGTGAAGGTCAGCAACGAACAGAAGATGATGAACAACAGGTACAAGAGGAAGAGAAGCAGCTTGATATTGGAGGACAGGAGCAGCAGCTTGGGCAGGAAATTGAGCAACATCTTGAGCCACAAAATAATCAGGAAATCCAAGCACAGCAACAGCTTGATTTTGGTGAAAAAGAGCAGCAAGTTGAAACACAAATTGAACAAGGCATTGAAGTAGAACAGCAAGTTAATGTTGGTGAACAGGGACAACAAATTGAACAGCAAGAAGAAGACACACAGCAGCCACAAGGAGAGCAGCAGTTTCAAGAAGATGTCAAGGTTAAAGCAGTTGTGTCTCTTCCTCCCAAAAGAACAAAACCCAGCACAGCAAGGAAGAAAGGGTTTAAAGCTGCCACTCCAAAAGTGACAAAAGTTGTCCCTAGCAAAAGAAAATCGCCCAAGAGGACACCCACTAGCATGCCAAGGAGGAAAAGTGCAAGATTGGCCTTCAAAGGGAAAAGCAAGGTTGGAAAAAGTCAAGAACATGAAGGTGCATCAGCTGTCATTCCAATCCAAAGTGATGACAGCGATAATGAAGCCCGCCTTCTTGAAAACCTCCTAATCCATAAAGAGGGGCAAATTGAGACATTGGAGAATGATCTTCAACGGGCAAGGAACTTCAACTATTTCTTGGAAACCCAAAATAAACAGATGAATGTTCACACAGCAGTTCATGAGGCAAGGGCAATTAAATACAAGCAAGAAGCTGCCAAGGCACAAGCAAGGATAGAAGAACTCATTGGTGAGTTTGATGAGGAAGAAGAAGGAGACCAGCCTAGGAGGAAGAGGCCTAGAACCATAGGGCTTAAAAGAGCCTTGGAAAAGCAGAAAGAAGAAGAACAAGCCCATCTCCAAGCCTTTCCTCTCACTACACTCCTTGAGCAGGAAATTGAAGAAAACAAAGAGGCATGGCTTGAAAGAGCCAACAAACACTTGGAGATGAAGCTTGAAAGAGAAAACAGAGATCTAGAGCTGCAAAGGAAGAGGACACATCACTTTCAAAAGTTGAATCAGTTTGCCCGGCGCAAACTAAAGGCAGCCCAAGAGAAATTGAAGAAAGCAAAGGGGAAGCGCCCGGCACGGAAAGAGGAGAAAGGCACATCAGCACTTGATATTTTGGCCTCAGCTTTGGAGCATGTTGCTAGGGACCCTTGAGGGTCATGCGTGCCAATTTTGGGCCCATTTCGACAACTTTTTGTTTTTTGGCATTTTTTGAGTTTTTGGTCGAAAACTCATTATTTCGCCATTTCAGTTTGAGGTTTTTTCAAGGGAGGAGGATGACACCATTTGATGCCATAATTTCATGATCAGGTCCTCAGCGATTTTCAGAGCATTTGGAGATCATTCGCCCCCTCAAAACGGCGAAAAATGCTCACTTTTTGCACATTCTGCCCGTCATATCAGCAGTCTGCTATTTCCTGGCTTTTTACACACAGGTACAGATTTGGAGGACTTCCAGGCATCAGATTGAGGTGATTTCAGTTGCGCCGGAAAGTAGACATAGAAATATTTCCAACGAGCTATCATGAGCCTCGTTTCGACACCGGGAAGGCTGCCAATTGTCTCCAGCAAGTCAGGGGACCTTTTTCTGATATAAATTTGAAGTATTTTTGCAATTTTTGAACCTCAAAAATCTGCTTTTTCCAAATGTGCGTTTAGCTATTTTTACACTTGGAAAATGATGTAAAGTCAATATAATTCCCATTTTTAGCATTTTTTTTAGATATTTTATGGGATATTTTGTGCCTTGGGCTTTGCAAAGCGTCAAGGACAAGTTTAGATATTTTGATTAGGCCAATGGGATAGCTAGTTGCACCATGAGGTTTTCCTCACTTGGGCCTATTTATTCCACAAGGCTCTCATTATAAAAAAGGCTGAAATTGAGAGAAGAAGTAATATATTGGTCATATGATCTTTGAAGAACATACTTGTGTTATGATTTTGGACTTCCTCTTGGATGCTTTTGATGAATGATGAAGGATTGTTGATGGATTCCATGACATGGTAGAATGGTATAGTGTTTCTTGCTTTGTTGTTGTCTTCTAGTTTTCATTCATGATACATGTTTCTTGCTGCTATAGATCAGTAGAGATTAAGTTTGAGATATGCCCATGGAGGCACCTCAAAATTCCTGAATCTTCATAGCTTTATGTTTTCTTCTTCCTTAGTAGTACTAAAGAATTCTTAACTGCTCTCTAGTAACTTAAGGATATTGTTGCTAGTTTTATTCATAAGTTCTATGCATATTGAGTAGGATGTATGGTGTGCCCTGCTTACCTATGACTGTCCATAGTTCTGTCCATAAAACTATCTCTTTGACTGATTAGCCTATCATCTTGTTGAACCAAGGAGGCCTAGTCCCGATCTAGCCCTTTGCCTAAAACTATGAAAGCTTGTTTGTCAAAGTGCCCAATAACTTAAAGACTGTGTTTAGGCGTTCCGGCATAGTATTTTGAGTTGTTAGTCCATCTTATGTGTTTTCCCCAAAGTCCGATAGCCATTTCCCGAAGTTAGAAGGTCTTATACTTCTATGCATGGCTGGAATGTTTGATTTCTATGTATTAATTAGCTCATAGTTACATTTAGCATGATTAATGGCTTGCTATAACATGTTTATGTCTTCTATCAACTAGTTACACTTGAAATCCCTCGTCTTTCACAAACTTGATGTCCATTTACTCCATTTTTCCAAAAGATCCTTTCTACCTTGAATCAAATCGGCCCTACAGCAGCCTTACATCATCATCTGATAGCTTCCTTGACCTTTTTGACCCCATAGCCCAGTTGATCTAAATTCTTGTTACCCATTTTATATCTTTGATCAGTTTTATCCCTCACAAACTTAAAAAACCAAAAATCAAAAAACTCACTTCATAACTAGCCTAATATCAGAACACCATAAGCAAACACACCGATATCTTTTACACATATAGAGAGAGCCCTCTCTGAGTCCAGGAAGGCTAGGTCCTTGGGCTCCAAATCTTGGTTTGATGTTACATCATCATTTGGCTCACCAATCGGCCAAATCACGGGAACCTAACACTCAGGACCTTAGGAAGATGGACAACAATGGTCACATGATAACAAAGAGCCTCCTTCATAACATCAGATGGCTTGAAAAGGTTTCAAACTATCCTCTAGGGTTTGGAAAAGAGGCATTGACTCCAAATCAACAAAGGGACAAAAGGTAAAGAGTATTGGTACACAAAGTATGAAGTTTCAAAGGGTAAAATCTGAGAACTAAAGAGATCAAAGGAGGCAGACCTGAACACTAGTACCCCACTTTACCACAGGGACAAAAAGGACCAAAAATATTAGTGCACATAAAAAGGTTCATGTTTAAAAAAAGAGGGTAAAGGGCATTGTTTGACTTGGTTGAAGGGCTTGTGAGAATAAGGAGAACATCAAGATAGTCCAGCAAAGGAAAAATCCATTTTCCTTATGTCAAAATGCCACCTACAAAAAGGCCAAAAGCACAGTGTGATAAGTAAAAAGAGAAATTAGCATTAGGAAAGTGGGTTTGGGCTCATAAATTTATTTTTTCAAAAGACTATAAAGCCTCCTTTCCCTTTACCTCAACCTCATTTTCATTGCAAAAAGGAGAGAGAGCCGTTAAAAGAAAGTTCTGAGGGTTTTTGTGCAAGTTTGAAGAAAAATTTCAGGTGTTGCACACCGAGGTCAACGCTACACACAGGGGAGGCAGCGGCAGTGTAAATTAACACTACGTTGTGCAAAGGGAGGGCGGCGCTATGCACCTGAGCAGGCCCTATGCATAGGCCAATAATGGCCAAACCTGCCCACTACATGTCGGCGCTGCGCTCCAACAGGCCCGATTCGACCCAATGCTGCACATAGACGTGCCAGCCCAACCTGACCTGAACATGCAGTTAGGTGGTGCTACGCTCCTGCAAATTTTTGTCAAATTTTCCCAAAGGTGCCCAAAAACGAAATTTTTTCCTCTAGATTCCTCCTAAAGGGTTAGACAAGGTTGGTGGAATTTCTTTGTTTTCCCTCCAAGTTTTCTTTGCATACATAATCAAGGGAGAGGTTCAAAATCTAAAAAACTTGACCAAACCATAAGCTACATGGAAATCAAATTTTGACCCACTAGGGCAAGAAATTACCAAGAGAAAGGTTGTTATATGTGTAAAGACACTCAATGACAGTAACCTGCTTCTAAAAATATGAAAACACTCCCCCAATGCTTCAATTTGCCCTCTTTTCCTAAAATTTTCCCTCATTTCACTCATTACCCTCTCTAGACCTAAAAAATTTCAAACAAGCTAAAACATTTTGTTCTAGGCCAGTCACCATGTCTGAGGAAGAAATCCATACCAACAGTGATGAAAACCAAAGGCCTATCAAGCCAAAGCATAAGGGAGGAAGGGTTAATAGGTTTGAGCCCTTTGACACTATTCAAATCATATCTTCTCCCATGATCCTTGCATGTTTTCAAGATGTTGGATGTTATCAGTTTTGTGAGAGGGTTAAGCAAGTCCAAAGCCACTCGGACTTGACTAGGTTGTTCATCCTCAGCCTACAAAACCACCAAGTCAACCTTGCAAGAGTGAATGTTGAACTCTCATCTGAATCCATTGCTAAAGCCACATGAATACCAGATATTGGTGAGAGATGGTTTAAATAGAAGAAATTGGACTTGAGCTATTATAATCCCTACCTCAAACCTAGCTGTCAACAAGGCTGCAAGGATGTTTTCCCCTTCTCCCACATGCTAGAGAGGCATGCCCTATTGATGAGGCAGATTATCAAGTACTTCACCTGTGAGGGGAGGTACTCCAGGGTTTATTCTTATCACATAATGCTTCTAATGCACTTCACCAGGGTTAAATTTCCAAACCTACCATACTATTTTTACCGTAGCATCGACAAAATGGCTTCATTAGTCAAAAAGAGGAGTTATGCCCAACAAATGCATAGCCTTTTTCACCACTCCCTGGTTAAGATGATTGTTCTACACCAGCTGGAGGAGAAAGGAATCCCTTGGGAGGTTTTTATCTCACATGATGTATTTTCCAATCCCCAAGCCTTCATTCAGAAAAATTTTCCTTCCACTTCACACCCACCTACCTCCACTCCTCCATCATCTCCACATATGCCTTCCCCACAAGGAAATTCACCTCCTATCTCTTCTCCTAATGCATCAAGTGAAGGAGCTGACAGTAGCTCTAATGAAGAGAAAATAGATGACAATGGAGAGGAAAAGGACAGTAAGGTACAAACAGAGTTTAATGAGGGAAAGGAAGAGGAAAACATTGCTAAGGGAGAAGATGATGGCAGTATCCATGAAGAACAAACAAATAGCAGTGAGGAAGGGGAAAAATCTAATGAGGAAGACCAAGGGGATGATGATAGCATGGAAGAGAGTGATGAAAATGAGGCAAAGACAGAAAACAGTGAGGCAAATATAGAGCTTAATCAAGAAGATGAAAGTGATGAAAATGGTAAAGACAGTGGGGTAGAAACATAACCTAATAATGAAGAAAAAGATGATGATGAAATGAAGGAGGAAGGTGAACATGGTAGCCATAAAGGGAAAGACAGTGATGAATTTGAGCAAAATAGTGATAATAATGACATCACTAAATCAATCTCAAGTGCAGAAAAGAGTGTTGATGATGATCAAGATGAAGACCAAGCGGATTATGAAGAAAACAAGGAAGGTGACAGTCAACAAGAGAGTGCACAAGATAGACAAGAGGAAGATGTGTTTGAGCATGACAGTGAGCACAATGATAGTGAAAAAAGTGTTGAAATGAATGAAGACAATGAAAATGAATAAACAGAGGAAGAGGATAAAGAAATTGAAGACCAATAGGAGGCAGATTATGAGGCTGAAACATAATTTGAATGGGCAGACATAGACCAAGGCAATAGCACAAATGAGATAGTCAGTGATAAGAAATGGAATAGTCATGACACAAATCAGCCTCTAAATGACCAAGGAACTCAAAGTGACAATGTTGGAAGTGACCAAGAACAAGACCTTAGTGAAGGACAGAGCCAAAATGAGGTAAGTGAGGAGGGTAGTGATCATTTTAAAAGCCAAAAGGACAGCATGTAAATTAGTGAGGGAAATGAAGATGATAATGAAGCTCAAGGTAAAGAAATCACTGACCGAATGGAGCATGAAGTGAATTATGAAATTCATGACAAAGATGAAAAATTTTGTGACTTCACCAAAGATCAAGGCACCCTCATCACTCCTCTCTCATGCACCTACCACAGAGGCAAAAGAGATGTGTTTGTTGCCTCAAAAAGGAAAAGGGCCATCTCTCCTCCAACTATCAGGCATGTTAGAGTCGGTCCTTACAGCCCTCCGTCAGTGATCATTTCGTTTTTTGCATATTCATTCTTAGGTGTCTCGCTTGTTCCACTTCGTTGCATTTCGCTAGGAGCATGCCATTGACTGACGAAGGGGTCTGTTGTCTTATGTTTCCTCATGCTTACACCTGCAGTGCTATTTTAAAAAATTTTCCTCAAAAATCACTCAAAATCATTGTCATTTCATGTATGGTCATTTAATGCCAATAAATGTCTTTGGTCCTAGTGTCTAGGGTTTTCGAGTCATTTGCATACCAGTCATAAAGCCTGCAGGATGAGGATGGCTCCGCAAATTTTGATGGTTCCGCAAATTTGATTTCATGTTTTTATTATCATTAGCGTTGAAAACATTTCTAGTCCAAAACTCTGTTTTGGAACTAGAAATTGTTCAATTTTATTTTTGTAATAAATTGTATTCATTTCACCAAGAAGAAGTTTCAATGCAGATCACCTCTGATCTTTTCCTAAGCTAAAGAGCCATATCCCTGCAAGAGACAACAAAATCATCAGTTCAAAACTCAGAAAAGCCAAAAGAGAGATATTGTATTAAAAAGCCAAATGTAAAAATGCAAAAACATTGTAATGTGGGTTATCAAATAGATTTGAAATCAAATCTGATTGTGAAAGATATTTTCCTCATGTATAAAATGGAAAACAAATTCATTTGCCAAAATCCGCAGCATAGAAGTCGAAATCAAGAGTTTGGAGGCCGAAATCGTGTTTTGGAGAATTGTTGACAGAGTTTGGAGGTCGTGAGACCCACTTGGGCGCATGCGACCCACTTGGCAAATGCGACCCACCTGGGCGTTTTCTCTAGTGTAAATTATAACGCATGCGACCCACTTGGCAAAAGCGACCCACTTGATCGCATGCGACCCACTTGCTAACAGAGTTCAGAAAAATTGCGTTGGGCACCCAGTTTCGATTTAAATCATCTCCAGCTGCCTTCAAACAGGTTCTAAACTATTGCTCAGTAGATTTTAAAGTGGTTGTGGTATCTTGAAGACTTTAAACATTTGAATGGAAAAGTGAAACCCTACATTCATGGAAGATTTGTTCCTCAGGTTTTTTAAATACATATGGATGGTTTTATGAGTATTTTCCCACCTTATATGATTGATATATCTACCTTTGCATGTATTGTCAAAGCCCCACTGCCTTCACACTCGTTATACCACCGTTGTCATCATTATTGTTTTACCACTGTCATGGCTTGGTTTCATGGTGATCATTGTCATATTGTGTCTCACTTCCCATTGACAAACACAATCTTATACTTATTGTTCATTTCCATGGGATACCATTGACCTTATACTCATCACACTCATTATTCCCTTTGACAAATTTTATCGATTATTCTAAAAATTTGCATGCTACCATTTACAATAAATTTCACTTGCAATTGAAATATTTATGCTTTTATCTCAATCCACCCTGTCTGTTTGTTATCATTGTTTGTTTCCTTATGGTACTTTGACGATGGGTGATATTTATTGGGTGTTGAAACATACATTATAAGCGTGTTTTCTTGCATTTATGCTCAATTATATATCTTGCCAATATTTTCAAAGCCATGTCGAAACCCAGTCGATTAATATGAAAAGAAGGCAAGAGTCAGGCAGTGATTCCACGACTGAAGGTAATGTGCCAGGGGGGTCTCACAGAGTTGTCAAAGGTGGTGATCATCGCAGAGAGGAGCCTACTTCTTTGGCTCGGTTGCAGGCATGTCCATTAGCAATGGATTGTTTTTGGTATTTGTCATGCTTTCGATTTTGTGAGATGATTGCACAAACCCGGCTTCATCGTGAACTAGCTCGTCTGTTTGTTCTACATTTACGGGATGGGCGGGTAAATCTTGCCGGGGTTGATTTCATCTTGTCACCCTTGACTATTGCTCAAGCCACTGGCATACCAAACATGGGCGAGGAATGGAACAAACGTCAGCATTTAGAGAAATTCCACTATGAGCCATACATTAAAACCGGATATATGAGGTACTTGGGCAGAGTTTTTCCATTCAGATTCTTGAGGGATGAGTTTGCACCGCTGATGAAACTCATCATTCAGTATTTTAGTTGTGAGGGCAGATATGCTCGTCTCTTTGCGTACCATATTCGTTTGTTGATGCACTTCACAAGGGTACGTATGATGAATATTTCGTACTTCATATATCGCAACATAGAGAGGATGGTGATTTTTGTGCAAAAGAAGACGAGCCCAGTGCAGCAGTACAGGAGTATATATCATTACGCTTTGATCAAGATCATAGTGTTACATCAGTTGGCAGAGCAGGGCATCACTTGGGAGGATTTCATTTCTCGTGACTTTTTCACAGTGCCACAGCCGCCTCCCGAGACAGTTCATGATGCGGGAGAGCCTTCACACCAGCCGGACATTCCTGAGGTTGAGCATATCAGCGCTCCTTTGGTTCAGACATATCAGCGAGGCCACAGGGCCTTATTTGCAGCGACACGGCGAGTATTATCTCCACGTGAGGTGGAAGGGGTCTTCCCGACTTCATCAGCAGAGCGAGTATTATCTCCACATGATGTGGAAGGGGTCTCGCCTTCTTCTTCAGCGCAGGTACAGATACAGGACAGGGGCAAGAGGCCCATGCATGATGAGGGCCCATCAGGAGGCCGGGACACAGATTTCACAGTCATTGATGTTGATGCGAGCTCTCCTAGCTCGAAACTGAGGGAAGTCATTCAGGAGCAAAGGGCCGAGAATGACAAGCTGAAAGATCAATTGCAGAAGGCTCAGTGGGTGATAAACTATTTGGAGCAGTGCAACAAATAGCTTGAGGATGAGCTCACATTTTATGAGCTGCGTCAAATCCGTGAGGACCGACAGTGGAATCGAAAGAGACCCGGTGACATGACACCAGCTGACCGAGATACTGTACTCACACATGTGAACATTCATCTGGAGAAATTGTTGGCGAAGGCCAATCGAGACAAAGACATGCTTCGTCACATGAAAGGCCATTATTGGGCTCGCATGCATGTCTGCAAAGCGAGAATGAAGATTTTGAAGAGGAGGTTGCGCAAAGCACTAAGACGGCGGAAAAGGCCTAATCCACTTCGGATTTTGGCCGAGGCTTCGTTGACTGGGCAAGATACATGATGGAGGACCTCCGCTCCGAATATGAGCAAATTCGAAGAAAATTTTGTCATTTTGAAATTTTTGGGTCAAAAAACAGGTTTTTCAGTTAAGTGGGTCTCGCACTCATATGCTCACTTTTTTTTGGGACACTTGCTGGAGGAAATTTTTGCATTTTTGGATTTTTCATGGTTATTTATGCATCCTCAGACATCACCTAAGCATTTCATCAAAATCTGGATGGTCAAAGAGCTCAAAAACACCATGAAAACCACCTTGCTGCCACCTTTTGCACCAGCAGGAAGTACTTATGGGAGAAAGAAGTTTTGGAGGGTCAAATGAGCTCCAAATTCAGAAATTCCACTTGGGTTGGATAGTCAACATCCAGGGCTTTCCAACGAGCTATCATGAGCTCAATTTGGATGCCAGGAAGTACCTCAAATTCAGGCTGGAAAAAGTGCGACCCACTCGGCTCAAATGCGACCCACTTAAATTTTTGCTGAATTTTCAACTGCCAGCTCAGATTTTCGCCTAGTATGGACCAGTTTTGCTTATGGATGGAATTTTTGGGTTTTTATGATGTAAATTTATGTTTGGCATGTAACTTTGGCTTATTTTTATCTATTCTAGAAGATTCACTCTCAAAAAGGTAAAAATCATGTAAATGGATCAGTTCCCACTCTTTTAGAGGCAAGTTGTTAGCTGCCTAGATTGTAGTTCCATGAATAGAATTGGTTGAAACTGATCCTTGAAGAGGGAATTCGACCCCTAGAGGTGGGGAAAGGTGTTAGAGTGATCTATATATTGTAATTTCTGAGGCATTCTACAGGTTGGACTCTTGGGAGACTTTTGATATCATTGTACATATTTTTCATATTTTGTCTAAGGAAAGATCAGAGGTTTTGCGGCACTTGTTGGGATCCTTGTGGTGTTCTGTTCTTGATGGTGTTTCCTCTTTGTTTACTGTAAGTTTCTTCATGTTTAAATGTATTCCATCCTTTCATATGCTTCTGAACTAAATTGAATGAGTAAATGAGGTTGAATCCATTGTTTACAGTGCTCTGCCTTTGAATTCAGTTAGTTCTATATGTTTTCGACTGTTTGGAGAGGATCCAAGTTCTTCTTTGCCCTCTTCAGCTCCTCGTCGGTCTAATATGTCCATATATCCAATCAAAAGCATCAAGACATTCACCTACCTCGCCCCAACTTGAAATCTGCAAAGGTCTGACCTTATCCCCGGACCCAAAATTTGTTTTCCCATTACTCCAGCGAAAACCCAAAAATCAAAAAACAAACATACCTATCTCTTTACTAGCCTAAAATCAGTTCTTATTGTAAGTCATCTCGCATCCTATTGCTCATTTTATCGAGATTGACGGAGAGAGCCCTCTCCTGTCCTCGTAGGGCTAGCTACGAGGCTGAGCATGGTTTGATGTAGCCTTGAGTTTTACTTCATTTCAGCCTGAGGTAGATTTGAGCGCTAACATAGTGGCGACCATACTAGGGATCTAAATCTCAATGGTTTTCTTGTTAATGTGTTTGTTTCATGAGTCTTAGACGGAGTCTGAAGTCACGCCAGGTAGCTTTCGAAACGCTTTTGCTATGCATAAGCGGTAGTAGATAAACGCTGCTTCAGTCGATCTCCGGTAAGCTTGTGTGTGCAGCACTTGATTTGTAAATCACCCCAGTATACTTATTCGTTCTAGACCCTTAGGATGATTGAGTCTAGAAGTCGAAAGGCTGAAAATAATTGACTGTGTTCCTTGAAACTTATCCCGAGAAGATCAATACACTGGCTTCAAGAAGGATTACTAGGGCGAATCCTGACCCTGATCCACCAACAATATTTGAAAATCCAAATCTGATTCCGAGGACCCTTAGAAAACAAGGAAGTCAAGAAAGTTCTGAAAGAGAAAGTCAAGTGAGTTTTGGGAGTTCCAGATTGCTTACCAGATCTGCATCCTGTCCTGTGAAAATTATATATGTTGATGAAATTCCTTTTGATGCACGGTTTGAAACATCCTTGTTTGTAAATTTTTCTGAAACTAAGTTGTCAAGATTAGTTCCGGATCCATTGTTTACCGAAGATTTGCAATATAGATTTGTTTCGCATTACTTGGATAGACAATTGCAAAATTCCATTGTGGACACCAACACTCCTGAATTCACTGAATCTGATCCACAAACTTTTGAACCATCTGAATTTGCATCTAGTTCACGGATCCCTACTGAGCCTCCCTTTATACCTACCATTCCGGTTCAGCCTGAGTTTTCTGATCAGCAATCCATAGTAATTTCTCCTCCATCTCCACCGCATATACTTCGCACACCTACTGCTCCTAGTCCTCCTATTTCTCCTAGACAGCAGATTATCATCAATCCGCCAAGAGTCATGGCAGCCAGATTTGCACCTCTTGCTTTACCAGCCAATTTAGATCCTATGCCTGCTGATTACCAAAGCAAAATTCCCATATTTGATGGCACACCTCAGAGTATATCCGCTCAGCAGCACATCATTCGAATGACAGACTTTTTGGATCTGCATGAAGTTGATGCAGAAAATGTTTCAATGAGATTGTTTGCTCAGAATTTTGGAGGAGAAGTTCGTAAATGGTTCAGAGCTCTACAAGCCAGAAGTATCAACACATTGCAAGAACTTCAGGATCAGTTTTTAGATCGATGGGAGATGAAAAAGGATCCGCTGCAGATTACTTCAGAATATACAAGTATCAAACGTAATCCTGGTGAGTCTGTTCAGGATTATATTATTAGATTCAATACGGTGTATAATGCAATTCCAGATGACTTGAGACCGTCTAAAAAGTCTGCTCTCCTTAAATTCCCGGATGGCTTTGATCCGGAGATGGCTTATTCCCTTCGTGATAGAGATCTGCCTACTTTAGAAGATATGCAGAAGATCGATGTTAGTGTTGAGGCAAATCTGAACGATAAAAGAACACGGTTGAAAGCAGAGAAAAGAGTGACGATAAAAGAAGAGCCTTCCACATCTACATCTGAATAGCACTTGATTCGTGAGATGGAGAAAATGTTTAAGAGAATGAATCTCGGCAAATCAGAAACGCAGATTCGGAATCCAAATTATCGTGGCCAGCAGCAGCCACAGTTCAGAATAAAGCAGCGTGAACAAAGACCACCAGAGCCAGCAGCCCAACAGCAGATTAAGACACCTCTTTTGCAGAATTTTGTGAGTCAATATTCTGACGATGATGATGATGTAGCAGGTGAGCAAAATCATTTCTTCACTCCCGATGATCTGCCTATTTATATCACTGAGGATGAAGAATATGGAGAAAGTTCAGTTGTTCAGAAAGATGAAGATTTCATTCTAGCAAATGATGCAGATTTAGAGGAAGAATCAGATGAATACCAAAGAGGATATTTGAATGCTTTGTCTGCCCAACAAAAGCAATACTCATTGAGAAACCGAGATGTGCCCATAAATCCAATTCAGAAACGAAAAGAAGCTTCAGCACCAAAGTCAGATTCACCGATACCACAGAAGAAAGGAAAAGAGACAATTGATCCCGCAGCTAGTAAAGTATCATCAGCAGAAAAGGTAAATCAGCCAAACATAGTGAAAGACAAGGCAGAAAAGAAGGAAGTTCCGATCAAAGAAGTTGAGAAAGTTTCAGCATTTAGTTTGGAAAATGAAATTTCCAAACTGAAAATATCTATTCCTTTGACAGAAATCATGAAGAACAGCAGCTACCGTGGTCAGGTCTCCAAAATTCTGAACTTTGATCCAATGATTGACACAGTAAATGTTGAGGATGATCAGCCGGAATTGATTTTTGGGCCTGCATTAAATGGTGAGTCCCCTGACAGTAATGTTCCTCCTTTTTACATCAGTTTGAGGTTGCACGAATATATATTGCACAATGCTATGCTCGATTCAGGTGCTTCGCACAATTTGATGCCAAAGGCGATCATGGAAAAGTTGGGATTAGACATTACAAGAGAGTATCATGATTTGTATTCATTTGATTCCAGCCGGGTAAAGTGTATAGGACTCATCAAAGATCTGGTGGTAAGCTTAGATCAAATCCCAGCAAAGAATGTTTTGATGGATGTGGTGGTTGCCGACATTCCTCCACGGTTCGGGATGCTCCTTGCAAGGTCTTGGGGGGAAAAGTTGAAAGGTACACTTCAGTTAGATTTCTCTTATGCTACAATTCCAGTCTTCGGTCAAATGAGAAAGTTATATCGAGAGCAGAAGATGAAATACATGATAACTAGCAAAGAGAAGCCAATCAATCATCCTGTGAATTATGTACATACCGATTTAGAGTCGTTTGTGTTGCTTGCTGATAGTTTTAATGATATAGAAAGTCAATTAGTTCAGGCAGAAGATATACCAGAAATCAATGAGAATTTTAGAGAATTTTTGCAAAAAGAAAGAAGAGAAAAACAAGCTATTGTGGAGCAATCAGCTGAAGACAATGGGCAGCAAACAGGAAAAACAGAGCCGGTACAGTTTCAGCATTTATAGGACGATGAAGATGGTCTTTGGACCATGGATTTTGATGGCGCAGTGGGCAGCGACGGTGCTGGGATTGGTGTGTGGATTCGTAGTCCATTTTCCGCTCCTGATAGAGTTCCGAGCAATGTGAGAGTGTGTTCCTACAAGCTTGCATTTGATTGTTCTAATAATGAAGTGGAATATGAGGCTCTTATTGCTGGCCTTAAGATTCTTAAGAAGCTGAAAGCGAAAAGGATTGTAGTATATGGTGATTCAGAATTGGTGATAAAGCAAGTTAAAGGTGAGTTTCAGGCTAAGCATCCTCGCATGAGGGCTTACCGTAATGCAGTCTTAGACATTCTGAAGTTATTTTTTGATCATACTTTGACATGTGTGCCCCGCATACAAAATGGTGTTGCTGATGGACTTGCTAAGGCAGCAAGCAATCTTAAAATTCCGATGAATTCCAACAACAAATTCGAGATTCATGTGAAACACCGCCCTACCATTCCAGACAATCAACGATGTTGGCAAGTCTTTCAGGATGATGAGGAGATTTATGAATTTCTGCAGAATAAGGGTAAGTTTAAAGACTCCTCCATAGATACGGAACATGATGATGGTAGTGATGACATACAAATAAACCAAATGGAAGTGCTGCAACTTAAGGATAACATTATTCCTAAGGGATTGATTCCTTTGGAAGAGTTGTTTGATCAAGATGATGTAGCCCGCAAACCGACATTGAGGCCAACAGAAAAGGGTGTCGAAGAGGTAAATATTGGGACAGCTGAGAATCCCAAGATGGTAAAATTGTCAAAGTCATTGTCACCAAAGGTAAAGGCAGAATATGTGAAATTGTTGTCTTCATTTTCTGATGTGTTTGCGTGGGATTATTCAGATCTAAAAACATATGATACCAACATCATTCAACATACTATCCCCATCAAACCAAATCGGAAGCCTTTTCGTCAAAAGTTGAGGAGAATCAATCCAAAGCTGCTACCATCGATCGAAAAAGAGGTAAATAGGTTGTATAAGTCAGGAATCATTGTGCCTATTCGATTTTCAGATTGGATATCAAATTTGGTGCCCGTGAGAAAGAAGACAGGTGAGATCCGTTTATGTATTGACTTCAGAAATTTGAATAAGGTTTCATTAAAAGACAATTATCCGCTGCCAAAAATGGACCATATATTGCAGCGAGTAGTTGGAGCATCAAGGATGTCACTACTCGACGGATACTCGGGTTATAATCAGATTTTAGTGCAGGAAGATGATCGTGACAAGACTGCGTTCACCACTCCTTGGGGAACATTTCATTATGCAAAAATGTCGTTTGGTTTAAAGAATGCAGGCGCTACCTTTCAGCGTGCAATGGACATGGATTTTGCCAACGAGAAAGATGTGTTTTTGGTTGTTTACCTTGATGATTTAACTGTGTTTTCAAACTCTGATGAGGAACATTTATATCATTTGAAAATTGTTTTCCAGAAGTGCAGAAAATATGGCATTTCGCTGAATCCGAAAAAGAGCCTTTTCGCCATGGATGAAGGCAAGCTCCTTGGCCACATCATATCGAAAGATGGCATTCGAGTTGACCCTGCACGTGTTGAAGCCATACAGCAGATTGAACAGCCCCGGAACAAGAAAGAAATACAGTCATTCAATGGTAAAATGAATTTTCTGCGTCGTTTCATTCCAAATCTTGCAGAACACCTTAGAGAAATCACGAACATGCTGAAAAAGGACAGTCAGGTAAGGTGGACAGAAGAGGCGGTAAAGTCATTCAATTTGGTAAAGATAGCTCTTTCCTCGGCCCCTATTTTAATCAGCCCGGATTACACACAGGACTTCATTTTATTTTCTTTTGCTTCTGAGCACACATTGGCAGCTGTTTTAATGCAAAAAAGGGATGGAGTTGAGAAGCCCATTGCTTTCTTCAGTCGGATCATAAGGGATGGAGCATTGAAGTACAATATTATTGAAAAGCAAGCACTTGCGCTTGTAAAGGCCTTGAAAGATTTTCGTGTGTATATACTGCATTCCCACATTATAGCATACGTTCCTAACGCAGCAGTTAAAGATGTTTTGGTGCAAGCAGATCCAGAGGGAAGACGGGGTAAGTGGATCGCTGCGTTGTTAGAATACGATGTGGAAATTAAACCAACCAAGTTGATCAAAGGACAAGGACTCGCCAAGCTCATGGCTAAAACAAATCTGCATGCTCTTGACATAAATTTGATCGCTGCCATGTTCGATGAAGATGAGGAAAGTACGTCAGTTCAGGTATCCGATATTTTTGTTTCTTCCCCTTGGTATGCTGACATTTTATACGTGCTTCAGAATTTGTCTCCACCTCCCGGGATGCCTAGAAATAAGAGTAGAACATTGAAGTTAAGAGCTGCTAAATTCTGCATTCTGAATTCTGCATTATATTGGAAAGACCCTGGAGGTATGTTGTTGAATTGTTTGGTAGAGGAGGAAGCTCAAAAAGTTTTGGAGGACTTTCACAAAGGTGACTGTGGAGGCCATTTGTTTTGGAAGACCACAGCGAATAAGATTCTAAGGGCAGGGTATTATTGGCCTTCTTTGTTTTCTGATGTATTTAAGGCTGTTAAGAATTGTCATGAGTGTCAAATTTTCGAAGGGAAGCAGAAACTACAGCCTTTGCCTCTAAAACCAATTGAAGTTAGTGCACCATTCCAGCAGTGGGGATTGGATTTTATCGGGGAAATCCACCCAGCATCTTCCGGACAGCATAGATGGATCTTGACAGCTACAGACTACTTCACGAAGTGAATTGAGGCGATTCCCACTCGACAGGCCACGAATGCGGTAATTATTTCTTTTCTTGAAAACAATATTCTGTCACGTTTTGGGTGTCCTAGTAAAATAATCACAGATAATGCAGCGGCCTTCAAGTCTAAGAGGATGGTTGACTTTTGCTTTAAGTACAATATCAGTTTGGGGCATTCGACCGCCTACCATCCGCAAGGAAATGGCTTGGCGGAATCTTCAAATAAATCCTTGGTGAATATTATTAAGAAATTGCTGGAAATCAACAAAAAGGCCTGGCACAAGAAGTTAGTGAATGCATTGTGGGCTGATAGGGTAAGTCAGAAAAAGTATATTGGCATGTCTCCTTTCGAGTTGGTGTATGGAACGGATACGGTTTTTCCTGCTTCACTTGCTGTCCCGGTGGTCAAATTGCTTCAGGAGGCTGGGAGTGAGGAAGATCCTATGCAGCGGAGGATTAATCAGATGATTCATTTACAGCAGACACGAGAGGAAGTATTTCAAAATACTTTCAAGTTGCAGGAGCGCATAAAGAAGATCTACGACAGAAAGGCAAAAGCGGATAAGTTTCAGTTGGATGAGGTAGTTTTGAAATGGGATGCTCGGAATGAAGATAAGGGAAAGCACGGCAAATTTGAAAATCTGTGGAAAGGTCCTTTTAAGATTGCAGCGTATCGGGGTCAAAATGCATTTCTTCTCAAAGAAATGAATGGAGATGATTGTCCTGGAGGACCGATCAATGGTCGGTTGCTGAAGCGATATTACTTCTAAGTATCTTCTGCTGATCTCATTATCATTGTATATATCATTTTACTTTTGTTTCATTGCAAGTGTGTACTGATCTCTCATCTTCAGTCTGGGGCCCGGAGCGAAGGCTATAATTCTGGAGATGGAGGTTGGTTGGTTTGAAATTGTCAAGTCAGTTTTATCAGTCTTTCAGTTTTAAAGTCATGTCAGTTTTGGTCAAATTTCAGTCAGTCTTTAGTCAAAACTGCAGTCAATAAATATGTCCAAAGTTTTTGTTTTATCAGTTGAAATAATGATTCCATCGCCCAATGGATGAAGGCACTGTCTGACTCCCCCAGAGATCTGCCGTTCTTGGCATCTCCACGGAGCCACCATCCCCATTGGAGCCAATGTTAGAGTCGGTCCTTACAGCCCTCCGTCAGTGATCATTTCGTTTTTTGCATATTCATTCTTAGGTGTCTCGCTTGTTCCACTTCGTTGCATTTCTCTAGGAGCATGCCATTGACTGACGAAGGGGTCTGTTGTCTTATGTTTCCTCATGCTTACACCTGCAGGGCTATTTTAAAAATTTCCCAAAAAATCACTCAAAATCATCATCATTTCATTTATGGTCATTAAATGTCAATAAGTGTCTTTAGTCCTAGAGTCTAGGGTTTTTGAGTCATTTGCATACATGTCATAAAGCCCGCAGGATGAGGATGGTTCCGCAAATTTTGATTTCATGTTTTTATTATCATTAGCATTTGAAAACATTTCTAGTCCAAAACTCTGTTTTGGAACTAGAAATTGTTCAATTTTATTTTTGTAATAAATTGTATTCATTTCACCAAGAAGAAGTTTCAATGCAGATCACCTCTGATCTTTTCCTAAGCTAAAGAGCCATATCCCTGCAAGAGACAACAAAATCATCAGTTCAAAACTCAGAAAAGCCAAAAGAGAGATATTGTATTAAAAAGCCAAATGTAAAAATGCAAAAACATTGTAATGTGGGTTATCAAATAGATTTGAAATCAAATCTGATTGTGAAAGATATTTTCCTCATGTATAAAATGGAAAACAAATTCATTTGCCAAAATCCGCAGCATAGAAGTCGAAATCAAGAGTTTGGAGGCCGAAATCGTGTTTTGGAGAATTGTTGACAAAGATGAGACAATCGAGATACTGGCATATTACTTGGCAATCACGATACTGGCGTTAGCCTTCGATAA
The DNA here is from genome assembly GCA_034641835.2 of Pinus albicaulis. NCBI lineage: Eukaryota > Viridiplantae > Streptophyta > Pinopsida > Pinales > Pinaceae > Pinus > Pinus albicaulis. The sequence continues at coordinate 54,506 of JAXQQM020063833.1, forward strand.
ATTAACATCACATTCTTACCAGCGCTCAGACCACTTGATCGTATGCGACCCACTTGCTAACAGAGTTCAGAAAAGTTGCGTTGGGCGCCCAGCTTCGATTTAAATCATCTCCAACTGCCTTCAAACAGGTTCTAAACTATTGCTCAGTAGATTTTAATGTGTTGGTGGTATCTTGAAGACTTTAAACATTTGAATGGAAGAGTAAAACCCTACATTCATGGCAGATTTGTTCCTCAGGGTTTTTAAATATATATGAATGTTTTTATGAGTATTTTCCCACCTTATATCATTGTTATATCTACCTTTGCATGTATTGTCAAAACCCCACTGCCTTTACACTCGTTATGCCACCGTTGTCATCATCATTGTTTTACCACTGTCATGGCTTTTGTTTCATGGTGATCATTGTCATATTGTGTCTCATTGCCCATTGATAAACACGTTCTTATACTCATTGTTCACTGCCCATTGACAAACACAGTCTTATGATTCATTGTTCCCTTTGACAAATTTTATCCAATATTCTAAAGGCTGCCTGCTACCATTTGTCAAATTTCACTTGCAATTAAAACAGAGACTGTGCTTCTATCTCAATCCACCTAAAACAGAGCTGTTATCATTGTTTGTTTCCTTATGGTACTTTGACAGTGGGGGATATTTATTGGGTGTTGAAACATACATTATAACTCTGTTTTCACTGCATTTATATCAGTATACATATTGCCAATATTTTGTTCAAAGCCATGTCAGAGACAGAGTTCGGTCCTTGAACCAAGAAGTCGGGCGAGTGATTCGGCGAAGGTATTGTACCGGGTCTCTGTGAGTTGTCAAGAGTGGTGATCATCGGAGAGGAGCCTGCTTCGCTGGCTCGGTTGTGGGCATGTCAAACCGTAATGGATTGTTTCGGTATTTGTGTACTTTCGATTTTGTGAGATGATTGCACAATAGCTTCTATCATGAAGACTAGCTGCATCTGCTGTTCTACATTTACGGGATGGCCGGGTAAATCTTGCCGGGGTGGATTTCATTCTGTCACCCTTGACTATTGCTCAGGCCACTGGCATACCAAACATGGGCGAGGAATGGAACAAACGTCAGCATTTAGAGAAATTCCACTATGAGCCATACATTAAAACTAGATATATGAAGTACTTGGGCAGAGTTTTTCCGTTCAGATTCTTGAGGGATGAGTTTGCACCACTGATGAAACTCATCATTCAATATTTCAGTTGTGAGGGCAGATATGCCCGTCTCTTTGCGTACCATATTCGTTTGTTGATGCACTTCACCAGGGCACGTATGATGAATATTCCGTACTTCATATATCGCAACATAGAGAGGATGGTGATTTTGTGCAAGAAAGGAAACCAGCCAGTAGCGACGATACGGGAGTATCACATCTTGGCTGATCAAGAATCAAGTGTTACATCGATTGGCAGAAGCGAGGCATCACGCCTGGGAGGATTTCATTTCGTGACTTTTCCAGTGCCACGAGCGCCTCCAGGGGCAGTTCATGATGCGGGAAGCCCAGCCCTTCCAGCCAGGACATTCTGAGTTGAGCATGCTCGCTCTCCTTTGGTTCGAAGTCAAACAGGCAGAGATTCGGCCTTGTGCAGCAGCAAATCAAAATGTTATCTCCACGTGAGGTGGAAGGGGTCCTGCCGACTTCATCGACACGGCGAGTATTATCTCCACGTGATGTGGAAAGGGTCTCGCTTTCTTCTTCAGTGCAGGTACAGGTACAAGACAAGGGCAAGAGGCCCATGCATGATGAGGGCCCATCAGGAGGCCGGGACACCGATATGACAGTCATTGATGTTGATACGGGCTCTCCTAGCTCGAAGCTGAGGGAAGTCATCCAGGAGAAAAGGGCCGAGAATGACCAGCTGAAAGACCAATTGCAGAAGGCTCAGTGGGTGATTAAATATTTGGAGCAGCGCAACAAACAGCTCGAGGATGAGCTCACATTTTATGAGGTGCGCCAAATCCGTGAGGACAGGCAGTGGAATCGAAAGAGGCCCGGTGACATGACACCAGTTGACCGAGATACTGTACTCACTCGGGTAAATATACATCTGGAGAAGCTGTTGGCAAAGGCCAATCGAGACAAAGACATGCTTCGCCACATGAAAGGCCATTACTGGGCTCGCATGCATGTTTGCAAAGCGAGGATGAGGATCATGAAGAGGAGGTTGCGCAAGGCACTTCGACGGCGGAAAAGGCATAATCCACTTCGGATTTGTGAAACTTCGTGACTGGGCAAGATACATGATGAGACCTCCACTCAATTTGAGCAGTGGAAAATTTTGTCATTTTGAAATTTTGGGTCATAGGGTTTTAAGTTAAGTGGGTCTGTATCTGTGTCACTTTTTTGGGACGCTTGCTGAAGGAAATTTTTGCATTTTGATTTTCTTGGTTGTTTATGCATCTCCGGACATTACTACAGCATTTCATCAGATTACCGGATAGTCCGAAAGAAGCTCAAAAACACCATGAAAACCACCTTGCCACCTTTTGCACCAGCAGGAAGTACTTCTGGGAAGAAGTTTTGGAGGGTCAATGAGCTCAAGTTAGGAAATTCCACTTGGTTGAGATGTGATCATCAGGAGAGCACTCGCGAGCTATCATGAGCTCAATTTGGATGCGGGGAGAGTACCTCATATTGATGAAAAATGTGACCCATAAGCTCAATCAGACCACTTAAATTTTTGGAGTGCTAATGCCCGACTCAGTGCACCATTAGTTTGGACCAGTTTTGCTTGTGGATGGAATTTTTGGGTTTTTATGATATAAATTTATGTTTGGCATGTAACTTTGGCTTATTTTTATCTATTCTAGAAGATTCACTCTCAAAAAGGTAAAAATCATGTAAATGGATCAGTTCCCACTCTTTTAGAGGCAAGTTGTTAAGCTGCCTAGATTGTAGTTCCATGATTAGAATTGGTTGAAACTGATCCCTGAAGAGGGAATTCGACCCCTAGAGGTGGGGAAAGGTGTTAGAGTGATCTATATATTGTAATTTCTGAGGCATTCTACAGGTTGGACTCTTGGGAGACTTTTGATATCATTGTACATATTTTTCATATTTGGCTAAGGAAAGATCAGAGGTTTTGCGGCACTTGTTGGGATCCTTGTGGTGTTATGTTCTTGATGGTGTTTCCTCTTTGTTTACTGTAAGTTTCTTCATGTTTAAATGTATGCCATCCTTTCATATGCTTCTGAACTAAATTGAATGAGTGAATAAGGTTGAATCCATTGTTTACAGTGCTCGGATTTTGAATTCAGTTAGTTCTATACGTTTTCAACTGTTTGGAGAGGATCCAAGTTCTTCTTTGCCCTCTTCAGCTCCTCGTCGGTCTAATATGTCCATATATCCAATCAAAAGCATCAAGACATTCACCTACCTCGCCCCAACTTGAAATCTGCAAAGGTCTGACCTTATCCCCGGACCCAAAATTTGTTTTCCCATTTCTCCAGCGAAAAACCAAAAATCAAAAATCAAACATACCTATCTCTTTACTAGCCTAAAATCAGTTCCTATCATAAGTCATCTCGTACCCTATTTCTCATCTTATCGAGATTGACGGAGAGAGCCCTCTCCTGCCCTCGTAGGGCTAGCTACGAGGCTAAGCGTGGTTTGATGTAGCCTTGAGTTTTACCTCATTTAAGCCTGAGGTAGATTTGAGCGCTAACATAGTGGCGACCATACTGTGGAAATAAATCTCAATGGTTTGCTTGTTAATGTGTTCGTTTCATGAGTCTTAGACGGAGTCTGAAGTCACGCCAGGTAGCTTTCGAAACGCTTTTGCTATGCATAAGCGGTAGTAGATAAACACTGCTTCAGTCGATCTCCGGTAAGCTTGTGAGTGCAGCACTTGATTTGCAAATCACCCCAGTATACTTATTCGTTCTAGACCCTTTGGATGATTGAGTCTAGAAGTCGAAAGGCTGAAAATAATTGATTGTGTTCCTTGAAATTTATCCCGAGAAGATCAATACACTGGCTTCAAGAAGGAATACTAGGTCGAATCCTGACCCTGATCCACCAACAGTATTCGAAAATCCAAATCTGATTCCTAGGATCCTTAGAAGGCAAGGAAGTCAAGAAAGTTCTGAAAGAGAAGGTCAAGTGAGTTTTGGAAATTCCAGAGTGCTATCTAGATCTGCATCCTGTCCTGTGAAAATTATATATGTTGATGAAATTCCTTTTGATGCACGATTTGAAACATCCTTGTTTGTAAATTTTTCTGAAACTGAGTTGTCAAGATTAGTTCCGGATCCATTGTTTA
>JAXQQM020068808.1:0-79695 GCA_034641835.2 Pinus albicaulis
TGCTGACAATTTTTGGTTGGTTCAGCTCTCTTCAGCACAGCTGCAGTGCTGTTTGGTATCTCTGATATTGTTTGGTATCTCTGGTGGTGTTCCAGTTCTCATAATTCTGTTTCTAATGTTTTGATCAAGATGCCTTGATGATTTGTTGGTGGAAGTTTTCAGGATGCACAAACTAAGGGGGAGCCTTAGTCATTTGAAAAGATTGCTTGGTTGCACAGATTCAGGGGGAGCATTAGCTTTGCTGAGTATAATGCAGTGTTGGCATTATTATGGTTCTGAAATATGTTTTCTTTCTTGAGGACTTTCTGGTGTTGGTCATAAATGGTCATATTTATATTTTGGTGAAAAGGTCTTGTTGAGACCCATGATGTAAAAATTGTAATATTCAGTCATGTAAGGACTTGTCATTTTTGTAAACCCACTTGGTTGGGTAGCTAAGTCAAATTATGTAAATCCACTTGGTTGGATATTGGATGTAAGTATGAGTCTTTGGTGATAGGAAGTTCATAGAGTCTTGTACTTCATTGACAAATATGTTTGAAGATTCAGCATGAACTCAGGGGGAGCTTGGCCACTTCAGCACATATCAGATCTGCAGAATGTTTCTTCCACATGAGGAGGAGAGTGTTGGTTTTTGATCCGCCCTTTGCCCTTGATGTCAAAGGGGGAGAGTGACATGGTGTTTGAATAAAGAGAAAATAATGATGTCAATTTTTTGGGAGAGTGACATATTTGGGAGAGTGACATGGTACCTATCTGTTGTGGTAACCAAACACCATCGTGGTTGCCATCAAGTCCAAAGGGGGAGATTTTTGGAAATATGATGCAGAGTGTTGTCCTTGATGGCAACCCACTGAATGGAGATGAAGACATGCGACTATTGACATGTGTTGTCCTTGATGGCAATCCAACTGATGAAGTTATTCTTGACTTGATGGACTTGTGTGTACAAAAGGAATTCAGAATGTGCTCAAAATATGATGAAAAGAGTATGTCTCTTTGTATACGCGGATTGGCCTAAGGGAAGTCGCGTATGCACGCGGAAAATAACGTGCCAAGTAGCGTATGGGCAAAAGCGCTCAAAAAGTGCAAAACCAAGGGTAACCACCATGGTATTGACCCATTGTATTGGGTAATGATCCGCCTAATTGACCCCGTCCAGGTAGTTTTGGGCTCATGATATTGTTTTGGCCCATGGTATTGAAAAAGGGGCTCATGGTATTGAAAAGGGTAAACCTATATAAGGAGAAGAAATTCATTGTGCAAATCATGAGTGTGGGTGCAAGATGTCTGAGCTTGAATGAATACTTCTCTCTGAAGTATATCTGAATGGAAAGGGTTACACTTGAAAGATAAATCTGAATGTATGATGCACCAATGATGAAGAAGGGGATCTAGATCTGAATTGCTCTTGTATTTGCTAGATCTGATTATGGAAGGCTTAGATCGGTGATGAGGCGAGCATCTAGGCGAACATCTGTCTGAAGCAAAAGGGTAGATCTGAACTGAATATCTGATCTGATGAAGTATGCTGCTCTGTTATGATTGAAGATCTATACGCTACTTCGCCGCGGAGGAAGCGCGTATATACGCAGCTTCAGCGAAGAGAAAGCGCGTATGCGCGATAAAGTATACACTGAGGTATACGCTGGTTTGTGTGGACGGAAGCGCGTATATACGCGACATCAGTAAAGTAAAAGCGCGTATGCAAACTAGGGTTTGCTAAAGCAAGGGGTATGAAATATCTGATCTGTTCTGCTGTGTTTCTGCTATCTGATCTGTGTTGATAAGTATCTGTTGGTGATGTATGTTTGTGCTTAAAAGTATGGAAAGGGTCCAGTCTGAAAGTATGATGAAATGTGGCCTGCAAGTGGTGTTCTATTGAAGTTGTTGGATCCGGTGTGAAAATTGATGAAATGTGGTCCATAGAGGTGCTGAGGGTTGTAGCCTTCAGTCAGGGGGTTGTAGCTCCCTTCCAGGTGAGGCTGGTAAACGAGATCGGGGGGTCGTAGCTCCCTTCCAGGAGAGGCTGGTAAACGAGTCGGGGGGTTGGAGCTCCCTTCCAGGAGAGGCTGGTAAACGAGCGCAGGTGGGTGCCTGCGTGCTGGTCAAGTCTGCGCCAGCACATATGTTGTAAGATGTTTTCTCTATAATAAAATATTGAAGGCTGAGCAACTGCAGCGGTGGTTTTCTCCCGATTTGGGTTTCCACCTAAAAATCCCGGTGTTCATGTGTGATGCTTTGTGTGATGGTTTATTCTGTTCTTACTGCACATGTTTACTGTTTATTGAACATCTGATGAATGAATGATGGAATAATATAAGTGAAGATTTAATGACAGATATAGATCTCTGTGTATACGCTAGTTTCATAAAGGGGATCAGCGTATATACGCTAGTTTACTGAAGGAAAGTAGCGTATGGGTTTTAAGGAATGAAAAAGTAAAAAGATTTGATTATGCAGTAAATACTGATTCACCCCCCCCCCCCTCTCAGTATTTTTCCCAACAATTCTAGTAAGAGTTTTGTACTTCTTATGGTTAAGCCCAAGGTTGATATGAATCATGACTCATTTGAAAATTGTGATTCCAAGCTTAAATCAGATTTATATGATGTATTTGATGCACATCATGAGATGTTTCAAGAACCGACAGGTTTACCTCCTAAAAGGGAGATTCAACATGAAATCCATTTACATCAAGATTGTCCTCTTCCTAACATCGGCATGTACTGCTTGTCTATCATGGAGAATGATGAAATCAAGAGGCAAATTAAAGACTTGTTGGAAAAAGGATTCATAAGACAAAGCACTTCACCATGTGGGTCACCGATATTGTTGATTCCAAAGAAAGATGGAACTTGGAGCATGTGTGTGGACTTCAAGGCATTGAACAAAATAACGGTAAAGAATCATTACCCACTTCCAAGGATAGATGATTTGTTGGATCAGCTGAAAGATGCTAAATATTTCACTAAGTTAGACTTACGTAGTGGTTATCGTCAAGTTATAATTGCAAAAAGTGACATTTGGAAAACAAAATTTAAAACCAAACAGGGACTCTTTGAGTGGCTTGTTATGTCGCTTGGTTTATGCAATGCACCTAAAACTTTCATGCGGGTAATGGATGATGTCTTAAGTCCTTTTCTTGATGATTTCGTTATTTTCTACTTAGATGACATCTTAATTTTCAGCAAGACTAGAGAAGAGCATGTCATGCATGTTAAGAAAGTACTTGATATTTTGAAAAAAAACCAGTTATTTCTTAAAAGGTCAAAATATGAATTTGGAAAGACTTCTTTGGTTTATTTGGGACACATAGTAGGAGGAGGTTCTTTGAGAATTGATCCTTCCAAAGTAGAAGCCATCGTGAATTTCCCTACTCCCAAATCCATTACAAAGGTAAGAAGTTTTTTGGGTGCAGCTCAGTATTGGAGGAAGTTTATTTCTAACTTCTCTACCATAGAAGCTTTTATGCATGCAGTGACTAGTGTGAAGCATGCTTTCCAATGGGGCGGAAAGCAAAAAAAATATTTTGAGTCTTTGAAAGAGAAGATAAGTTCAGCTCCAGTCCTTGCATTACCGGACTTGAGACATCCATTCGAGATTCAGATAGATGCTAGTGATTACGCCATGGGTGCAGTTCTCTTACAGCATGGTAAGCCTATTTCATTTCATTCTCAGACATTTAACGGTGTTGTTATGAATTATACTACATATGATAAAGAGTTTTATGTGTTGGTACAAAGTGTCAAAAAATGGAAATACTATTTGATGGGAAAAGAAACAATTGTTCATATCGACCATCAGCCTTTACATTACTTGCAACCGCAAAGTAAATTGTAGCAGTCACGACATTTCAGATGGATGGGTTTCCTACAACAATTTCACTTGGTAATAAGGTAAAAGAAAGGTATTTACAATAAGGTTGTTGATATGCTTTCAAGGCCTACTATTAGTGCTATTACTTTACTTAAGAATGATTCTATTGTAAATGAGAGCTACATAGAATAGTATGCATCAGATGTTGATTTTAAGGATGTGTATGCTAACTTGAGTGAAGGGAATCATGTTGAGGAGAATGATTATCATTTGCATAATAATTTTCTGTTTCATATGGGCAAGTTATGTATACCACAGGGGGAGAGACTAAGCATCATGAGAGAAGCTCATTCTTCTCTTATTGCTGGACATTTCGGGGTAAGCAAAACGGTGGCACATTTACAGAGGTATTGTTATTGGCCTCGCATGGTAGATAGTGTTTCACGTTTCATTATAGGTTGTTCATTATGTGCTACAAGCAAGCCTAGCAATAGGAAGCTTGGTTTATATACGCCATTTCCAGTACCTTCTAGACCATGGGAAAGTGTTTTTATGGATTTTGTTGGAGGGTTACCATTATCTAGAAAGTAGCATGATTATCTTTATGTAGTAGTTGATCGTTTCAACAATATGTGTATTCTTATGCCATGTAAGAAATATATAATTATTGAAAAAACTGCTGATTTATATTTTCAACATGTATGGGTTCATTATGGCTTGCCTACTTCTATTGTTAGTGACAAGGATTCCAGATTTGTTGGGAATTTTTGGTCCAATTTATGGAAGATGATGGACACCAAGTTGAAGAAGAGTATTGCTTTCCATCCACAAACAGATGGCCAAATAGAGGTAGTGAAAAGAACCATTGTACACCTTTTGAGAGGTTATTGCAGCAAGCATCCCAAGCTTTGGGGTGACCATTTTCATTACATTTAGCATGCTTACAACCAGGCCAAGCACTCTTCTACAAATACTTCACCTTTTGAAGCTTGTTTTGGGTATTTGCCTAAGTCACCTTTAGATTTCATTCTTGAGAAGGATGTGGCCATTGATGGGAATAGTGACATTGACAAAGCTCGCATGTTCATTGAAATAATTCAACTCATACATCAGCACATTCAAGAACAGCTTGAAAAAAGTCAAGGCAAGTACAAGGAGAGGCATGATAAGCATAGAGTTGATCATAAGTTTCAAGAAGGGGATGAGGTATGGCTGCATATTAGTAAGGAAAGAATGCAAGGAGAAGGTAAAAAGCTAAATCCTATTCTTTATGGTCCATTCAAGATCCTTAAACAAGTTGGAAATAATGCTTTTCAATTAGATTTTCCTTCATATATGCAAATGTATTCCGTTGTGAATGTGGAAAATTTACGTTTGTATGAACCTCCTTTAATTTCTAATTATGAAAGTGACATTCAGATACCATCCATATAGTATTTCTCGCCATAATTTTTGGATTAGTTGAAAGAGGATGCTATCCTTGACAGAAGGACACGCACTTCAAGGAGGGGAAACATTGATTATGTTTGAGTTGGTCTTAAAGGCAGAAAACCGAGTAAGGAAAAGTGGATTGAGGTGGAAAAGGTGAGGGACATGTACCCTCATCTTATTAACAGGTAATTGAAGGCTTTTGGGTTCCAAAAGCTTCCCAATGGGGAGGTGTGATCAGATGATCATGTCCTAAGTTGAAAAAATGCTCAAAATTGGAACTGCTCAGAATTGGTTGAAACTAGAATGACTGGATAGGCCTCGTCAATATGATCCCAGTGTCATGAACGAAACTCAAATCTGACGCTGTATGTGAAAGTTATACAGGTTTGAAATTTACAATTTCCTTCAAAAATCAGTTTGACCAAGGTTGACTTTTGACTTTGGAAAATATTAAAAAAAAGAATATTCTAGGAATATTCCTCAAAATATTCTGGGAATATTACTTGGAATATTCCATGGAATATTCAATGTGTACCAATCAGCAATCAACAAGTGGCACACTCAGATTGGAGGATTGGTTGACTTGTTCATTTTTGGACCAATCATTGGTCACCATGTGGCCTACCTGGAGGCCGCCACATGGCCCCAGGCTAGTGAAGAATTTATATGGAAAAAATTTTGCAACGTTATAGGCTTCGACCCTAGACCTTTTGGCTAGCAGCATACAGGCCTGACCGCCCGACCTCGTGGTGGTTCTTACCAACCATAGTCCAAGGGTTTGTTTTGAATTTTGTTGTAAAGTTGTTTGGTGGAAAAATGGGGCTAGCCCCCATTGCACATGACCCTATGTGATGACTCGGGGCCTAAAAAAATTGCAATTGGCGGAATAGACAGTTTATGTAACCGCCCATAAACTATAGTTATGTGACTGCCCCACCTTATAAACTTAGTGCCACGGTTTTGTGATACTGGCTCTTAACAATAAACCAGCCGACAGGTGCGGATAACTCATGTGACCGCCCGAATTTTACATTTAATGCCATATAAACCGCCTGTTTATTTTGGAGCGCGCCTCCAAATTCGTCGGCCTTTGCCAAAATCTTCGGAGTTAACTCCAGTTCCCCAATTTTGGTTGAGTTTTTTTAGGCCAAACTAGACAAATGTTGTTTTGGTCATAACTTCTCCATTACTAAACCTTTTATGAACGAAATTTTAGTCAATTTATACTATTCTCAGCATTTTGGAGCCATTGGAACAAGTTGCAAATCCAAAATAGGTGTCGTTCAGCCATTTTTACTTCAGAGAAGCTTGGAGAGCCATCAGGGCCTTGAGGGAAATGGAGCTGCATTGGGCTACACTTCATTGTTTTAGGTGAAATAAAATTCAATCTTAGATTATTTCTGCCTTCTGAATTCATTTTCACAACTGGTTTGGTCTGTTTAGGCCTTTTTCTCACTGTATTACCAATTTTAGCATCATAATATATCAAGGACATGCCCATTGCGAGCCTTGGACCCGTCAGATGTAGCCCAGGAGGGGTGAACTGCCTCATCATGTTGATGTGTGTTTATGGTGAATTTATTCTGATGTGTTATTTATATTTAAGTTGTTAAACATTAAATTAAAACAACACTCCCTCACACCTAAATTCATAAACAGTTATCAAAAACACTTTGTTTCACTTGCAATACCATTCAAACACTTTGCACACTTAAATTATGGAAATGAATACTTTGAATAGCAAAACAAATACTTTCATTTTCAGATCAATGAGAGTGTAAAATTTAGTCTCGGAAATCTTTCAATGCTTTTATCAAGGCTAAGGCTTGTTTCTCCATGATGTTATATTTGAGTGGAGCATCTCTTAAGGCTCTACTAAACAAGGATATTGGTTGTTCTTGGCCCAATTTATTCTTTTGTAAAAACACTGCAGCAATGGTGTGTTCAGATGCAAATGAAAAAATGTAGAAATCCTTGGTGAAAACAGGACTGATAAGAACGGGTGTTTGAGTGAGAGCTTGTTTCACTAGTTCAAATGACTTTTTGAATTCTAAGGTCCATTTAACTCATGTTTCCTTTTTGAGCATGTTTGTGATATTCCTTAAAAGTTTAGCAAGGTTAGGGATGAACCTTCTCAAAAAGTTGATCTTCCCAATGAAAGATTGCAATTCTTTGAGGTTTCTAGGATGGTTGATTTTCAATATGCCTTCAATCCTTTTGGGATTTAATTTGATTCCTTCCTCATAAATTATGTGGCCTAGAATTTTTTCTTCCTAGAGACCAAAGAGTGTTTTCTTGGGATTCAAAGATAATCCATACTTCCTAAATTTCTCAAAAATATTTCTCAAGTGGATTAAGTGTTTTTTGTCAGTTTTGGAGAAAACAGTGATTTCATCAAGGTAAATGATTATGAAATAGCCTTTGTCTTCTGAAAAAGCTATATCCATGGCCCTTTGGAAAGTGGCTCCTACATTCATCAAACCAAATGGCATTTTAACATACATGAATGTACCCCATGGTGTGGTGAAAGCAATTTTGTATTGATCACTTGGAAGTACTAGCACTTGGTTCTAGCCTGAAAAACCATCCAAGAGTGATATTCTTCTATATCCAACCACTTTTTGGAGTATGTGATCCATTTTAGGCAAGGGATAGTTATCTTTTAGGGAGGCTTTGTTCAGATTTCAAAATTCAATGCAAAGCCTAATTTCCCCGGTCTTCTTCCTAACAGATACAAGTTTGGAAACCCACTGTGAGTATCTAAGGGGAACTATGATCCCAACATCATACATCTTTTCGATCTCTTTCTCAACTAAAGGTAATAAAATAGGGTTTATCCTTCTCAGTTTTTGTTTGAAAGGTTTCTGATTTTCCTTAAGAGGAATTTTGTGTTGAATAATGTTGGTATCATATGATTTCAGATCTTTGTATCCCCATGCAAACACATCCCCAAACCCTTTGAAAAGTGAAATATATTCCTGTTTGATTCGAGCACGGGGGCGTCGCGACGAACCAATATTATATCATGTGCGTTCATATTGGGGTAAAAAAAAATCAAAAAATCAAAAAACATTATATTGCCTCTATAACTAGAGGGGAGGGGGTTTTTTATTTATTATATAAAATATTTATATTTTGAGGTATTGTTTTTTAATTTTTCTAGCCAAGCGGAGTTCCAAAGGTCGTGGTTGCAGGGTTTCGGAGCAGAGCGAAGTTCCGAAGGTCGTGGTTGCAGGGTTTCGGAGCAGAGTTCCGAAGGTCGTGGTTGCAGGGTTTCAGAGCAGAGCGGAGTTACGAAGGTCGTGGTTGCAGGGTTTCGGAGCAGAGCGGAGTTAGGAAGGTCGTGGGAAGGTGGTTCGGGAAGAGCAAGGTGTTCGACTAGTCGTGGACTGGTTCAGGGTTCCTTTCCATCAACCATGAGGAGCAGAGCACATGAGCCATTTCACTGTTAGGAAGGTCGTGGGAAGGTGGTTCGACTGTTGCAGGGTTTCGGAGCAGAGCAAGGTGTTCGACTGGTCGTGGACTGGTCCAGGGTTCGACTGTTGCAGGGTTTCGGAGCAGGGCGGAGTTAGGAAGGTCGTGGGAAGGTGGTTCGACTGTTGCAAGGTTTCGGAGCAGAGAAAGGTGTTCGACTGGTCGTGTACTGGTCCAGGGTTCCTTCCCATCAACCATGAGGAGCAGAGCACATGAGCCATTTCACCATCAGGAGCAGACATATCTATTCTTTTTGCTTGCTTAGATTTAGATATCCCGAGCCCCCCTCGGCTGGCCAGCCAATGCAACAGTCTGTCTTCGTAATCAGAACAGGTCGATCCTCCATTTCGTTCATTTTATCAACTCATCCTACTCCCTCCTCAAGAGCTTAGCACACACGACAGAGGAAGGAGCCAACCCGGGCGCTTTGTGGAGGACCAGGACGATTCTGAGTTCTCATCTGCGATTGCTTCAACTGGCCTTAGTGTTAAGCATGGCTTTTGTCGAGCAACCTAAATCTGTGAGTTCTTTTTACTAGGTTGAATCTAGCTTTTCTAAGCTTCATTTTCATAATTATGTACTGGCTTGGAACTTTTATGTGAGAACCATAACATTTGAAGTAACGTTGTGCTAAATATTAGGTTTATTTGGTTCCTCTGCGAGAAATACTTCACTGCGAATTTTTCGTGAGGAGGTGGCTAAACTCCGTGAAGAGTTTCAATCTAAGTCTCATGTTTCCACAAGCGGAAAAATCCTAGATATAAAGCATATGACGGCTGTTATAAATCGTTTCAGCAAATGTATAAATATCCGTAGAAAAAATGAGAAAAATGAGAAAAATCACCTGAAGTGATAGGGTTGGCTTTGTAGGTTTCAAGTGGCTGTAAGGGCTCCGTAAATGGCCCCTGGAGTGAAAAAATCCAAAAGGAGGTATGTGGTCCCTAAGTTGGGACCCGTGTAGCAGAACCCCGTGGAGAAGAGGGGTGGAGGGTAGGTGGGTGCTCTATAGAGCAAGGGCGAGCTGGAAGGCTCCTACGAGTCATGTCATGATAAGCCCCCTGGAAGCTAGTGAGTAGGCCTTAGGAGCATTCGGTCACATTGAGAAGGTATAAATTAGAAAGACTGCCAGCACAGTGAGAAAAGTTGAAATGCATCCGGTGACATAGAGAAGGTGTAGTCGGAAGTTTAGAGCCATTCCTGCAACCAGGCTGTAGGAAGTTTAAAGCCATTCCTGACCAGGGCGATTTGCGGAAGCAAATAGTCATTGTTTTTTGTAAATCTAGTTCACCAGCTGTTTTGCAGTGTTTGGGAATAGCAAGACTCAAACCTGCGACCAAAGGCTCTACCAACTAAGCTATACACCCATTTTTATGCTTTTCTAATGATTATTATATTTACCCACTATTTACGCTATATTTCTAGATGTGTGCTTAGGCTTCATGAATGAGAATTTTGATTCAAAGTGGTGAATTAGGGTTTGAACGTATATGTGTTCCATTGGAGAATCTTCCATTTCTTTTGTAATTTTTGAATGCTCACAAAAACCAGTAAGAAAACAAATTTTGAATCACTGTAGTACTAGTTTTTTTTAATCACTCTAGTATCAGTAACTTGCCAAAATTTAGTCACAAACATTATAAAGTAAGATGGTAAGCATTACTAAAACATTATAGCTATTGGTATGGGTATTGAAGATTTGAGTCCCCTTACACAAATCTACAACACAAATTTTGTTTGAGAGAGTCATGCAGCTTTTCAATCAAACCAGTTCAACTAAAGCAAAGATAGTCATCGGTCTACAGAACAGAGTGATCTTTCTAGGTTACAACTTTTCTAAACAGCAAAATGCATATGAAGATTGTGATATCTAGGAGTCACTGAGTGGTCACCACAGGGGCGTCACTGACAAACCAATATTATACTGTGGGAGTGATCTATCAAACAAATGATACATTCATCCATGTAAACCAACTACATTCCTAATACATGAAAAGTAGGTAGGCCAATTTAGGAATGTGTGCATAAAGGGTGGCATGTTATCCAAAAATAAGTTAGAACCATATGCCTTCTACCATAACGATGAATTCATATCCAAGAAGTGTGCCATGGCACATGTGAACACACCAGCAATAGTAAAGACACTCATCATGCTAAACAAAACCCTTAGCAAACATGTAACTCCTCCAAATCCACATACATTGGATGATGTGACATGTCTCCAAATATGTCAAAATGAATGGATCCATGTGAGAGAAACATCCAAAGGTGGAATTTACACTAGGATACCTCAAAAAATAATGCTTAGTGTTTAAGGTAAACATCCTAGCAATCCTCCAAATATGAAATGAAGATCCTAAAAGGTGGTGGTCCATTAATACATATGCATGAAAGCAATAGTGTATTAGCTCCAAAACAGACTTCTTCCAAACATGATTTTCTTGGACAAGGCCTCGTGTTATGTGAGGGGTAACACTCTCCATAAACTCTCAAACACTATGGATTGACCAAATAAATGTATATATTTTAATCCCTAACTTCTTTCATGATTGGTCTTAGCTATGTTCTTCCATTCCACTAAGGGGATACCCTAATTTTTTTTTTTGCATGTCCACAAATCCATGAGCATTTTTTCTTGATATTTTACAAAACTCCTTCTAGGATAAGCCAAGGAATGCTAGAGTACTACAATTACTACCAATATAGACTTCCAAATGTCAATTTTCCTCTAACTAACAACCATCTATTACATTAATGCTTTGTTTAATCTTTAATATTTTCTAATAACTAGAACCAATCCCTCTTCCCATATCCATTTGGATTTAGAAAGATTCCAAGGCATATGAATGCTTCCTTGAATTCAATATGAGGGAAAAAATTGTAACTAACTTTCTAGTTTAGTTTCCAAGCATATTGCAATTTCTTGAACTTTAATCTCCACAATCATAACAACACTTTATATCTCTAGAATTTCGTATAGTTTTTGTTGCTTCTCTTAGAGATCCATTACTTAACAAGAGTACATTATCTATGAATAAAAGATGAGATGAGGATGATACCCTTGTAATCTTGGTTTGTTAGTTGGGGTTCTAAATTTTGTTAGAGTTTTATTGAGAAGTGTTGTAGCTCAAATGTTCCGGGTGGGTTGGGATATCGAGAACCCACTGACAAGGCAAAGTGTCTGCACAAACTGAAAAATCCCCTGGGAAGCAAATGCGAGAATTGAAGGCAAGTCCCATGTAGTGCAACTGTCTTGGACTGTAAAATAACCTTGACCTCAACTTTTGGAGTTGGTTCTATTTTGTATAATTTGTCTGTTGATTTAATTGTGTCTGAGGTCACTTTCGACCCGTTGATATTTCACTGTGGGCTTTTCTTTTTGTGTCCACTAGAAGGTTGAAGCAACTGATCTTGATGGGGTATTGAACTGTGGTTCAGAAGTTTTCTGAATCGTAGATTACTTTGTTGAGTTAGATGGCTTGTCAAAAATGAGTATGATCTTTAAATTAAAATTATATCAGTGTTCTGCAATGTATTGATCTGTTGCTCTATTGGGTAGACTTACATTAACATCGTTGTTAAAAGGAGATCTTGTTCGAGGAATTTTCTGAATTGTAGTATACTTTGTTGAGCTAGAGTTTTTTTTTTACATATAATTTTTAAATAAACAACTACTGTTAATATATCTATATATATATATATATATAATTTGTTATCTTATAATGTATGTGTAGGTTGTAGGTTGGCCTTTTCATCACGCTATCAAAAAGTTACATCTGATATGTCGTTGTGTTACTGGGCTACCTGATTGATTTGCCTGATGGGAAACCAGACTAGTAGAACAAATTTATAGTCTTCAGATTGCTGAGATTTTGCGTTACAAGAGCATCTGACATGACAAAGACTGCTGAGGATAGGCACGCAGGCCTTCTCTTACCGATTTCCCTTCCATGATATGCATTGACACAAAAATTGAGTGCTTAAGACCCAAGACTATAGAGTTGACTATAAAATCCATGCTTTTATGGTTCAACGCCCTTGGCTGGTGTTCCCATACTGCTCTATCCCCAAGCGCGTTAGAGGGCTTGTTAAAATTGAGTATGATCTTTAAATTAAAATTATAGCAATGTTCTGCAATGTATTTTTCTGTTACTCTATTGGGTAAACCTACATTAACATAGCGGTCAAAAGGGGTATTTCTAAGCAGGCATTGCATCAACAAATTTGAGAATCACATGGCTATGTTCAAAATATATTTATAATTTGAATGCCTCATTACATTGTTTCTCAAACATAGGAATCCTCTGCAGGTCTGCAATCTATGTATCAGGTTCCATATTCTAGATGATTTGAAGGAATGAGAAATGATTAGTGCATTGATTGACTGGATTTTTACGTGCATAAGATGTATGTTGCTATTATTTGATTTTATTAGTAGTCTCTTTCAAACTGGGCCTTGTTTTAAACGTGGTGTTCGTTCACTGGTGATATTTGCTGAAATATTAAGCAGTGGCTTTGGAAATCATTGTTATCTCTGCCCTATCTAAATGATATGAGTTTCAAAGGGGCGAATATGTTTGCAAGCAGGTCCCAAGTCCATGTTTACGTCCTAAAACCTGGTGTGCACCAGATGGAAACACTTACAAAAATAAAATAAACCAGGCTATTAAATTTTGTCATTTTGGCAAGCGCTGGATTTTTAAATCTCAAGGTGGCCTTATTCTGTTGTAGTGTAAAACACCTAGGACTGGTTTCAAAACATTCTGATATTTTCTTGTTCCTTCTTGTTTTTGCATATCCTCCAATGGTAGTAGGTCCAATACAGTGATTTCTACAGGATGGGCTAAGTGTTTTCTCAGCACTCAGCTTTTGGGTATAAGTTATTGTGGTGTTAAATACTTCCCAAGCTTCAATGGGAATATGAGTGCTCAAACAGTAAGGCATACTACTTTGCGTTTTCCCTGAGCATCTTCAATTCAAAATAAATATGGGGCCTACCAGTGTCACAAAAAATTCAATATGTATTTGTGACAACTATATATTGCTTGCTAATAAGTTAAAAAATGATACTTCTATCACACAAGTGTGCACTAAGAATGTTCTGTTGGTTTGGTCTGTTAGATTGCAATTATACGAGAATATGACTCGAACCGTTTCTTCAACTCCATTTATTCCCAGCCTTTAGATAGTGGTACCACAACTATATAGATGAAATAATCCACTGGATTCTATCTTCTAAAAATTGAAATAATTACTTATCTATACATTAATGATTAGGTATGTGCATATAACATGTCCATTTCATACGTTTTCCTCTTCAATGTGAGATTTTGCACGCCATAAGTTCACATTCATTATGTACCTTTACATGTAGCACAACATAATTCACAGCTCCTCTTTTCGGCGTTCCCTTGCACCCCGGTGCAATTGCTAGTTATTACTTCATAATTTCAAGTTATGTACATAAGGACTTGCACACCACAAGATTTGACATTAAAGTTTTGATTATTTGCTTAGAGGACACAACATACTAAAGGATAAACATGTAATAGACCTTCTTATATCCAATAATTTGGATCATGTTGGATTAGGTAATGAATCTTTTTATATGCAATCATTTGCATTGTGCTATGTTAGGTATTGATTCAGACGATCAAACTTACTATTATAAATGTGATATAGATAAGAGAGATAATACATTTTATTAATGTCCAAGAATAAACCACAAAAGTATGTTGGAAGGACTAAAGATAGTATATCCATTGTCAGTACAAAGTGGTTGTGCCAAGTCAATATGGTACGCAAGAGTAAGGATTATCGAGGAATGTAAAAGCTGATTCAACTTAAAAATTTACATCAGGTCACTGCATGCATAAATGAGCACTTAATCTTTGTATCTTGCCTTTCTATTTCTTTTATTCTCAATTAGTAAAATACGAAGAATTTCTTTATATATCAAAGAAAAATCAGAATTGGGAAACTAAGAGCCAAGACCTAGATGAGCAGAGTCTCGAAGAATTCAAAACTTTAGAATCCATTTCATACCAACGAACAGTAAAAGCTATGATGGTTTGGTTTTGACACGGTTTTGACCTCTTTAGGACACAAAAAAATGATGTAAATAAGTCCAAAATTGAGGCAGATTTAGAGCTTAAGCTTGCTTATAAGTTTGTCAATGTTTGACTCAATAAATCAACTCTCAAATCTGTTTTAGTACTCTGTTTTATTTCTGGTTTTAGTTCCATTTGAGGAATCCATCGATAGTACATTTTGAATCAAATTGTTTCATCGCAATAGTAAGAGTTATTCATGTTTTTTGGAGAAACCAATATGTTTGTGGAATTTTACTTACTTTTTCATTTATTTATGTGCAAAAACAGATGGACTTGTCTTATAAAATTACTATCGATGAAGAGAAACTTGTCATTGGCATTGTCAGGTGTCGAGAAGGTTGTACATTTGCTGAAATCCATGATGAAATTGTGGATGATGGAATCGTTGAATACCCTTTTGATTTTATCCATGATGGAGTAGCTCTAAATCCAAAGCAAGAGAAGAAATGGAAAGTTTATACAACACTTTTAGGCATCAAGAGGAAACTAGACACATTTGATGTGGAAACAAGGTGTCCAAATGCAATGGAAGCAATACCAATCTTTGAAAACATTGAAGAGAATGTGGAGGAACCTATGCATAAACAACCAAGAGTTGAAAATATGCCTTTGTCAGTGGAAGAAGCCACAATTGTTGATTCTTGTGTATTGGCATCTTGGGAAAAAAAAGTGAAAAGTTTAATGGAAGATTTTTTCAATGAGAAACTTACTCTCAAAGTATATTCAGAAAAGGGAGAATCTAAAATAAAGATCCATTGTGAAATTTGTGGCATTGATTATGGAACAGGTGATGTATCCTTGGTAGCGCGAACAATGCGCAACTTCAAAAACCATCATATGAAAACAATGTCCCATCAACAACGCCTTTCAATGCCAAGTGGTAGTGAAATTCCTTCATGTAACAAAGTACAACAAACAATGGTGGTTGGAGATCGATTTCATATTGATCAAGCAATCAAACTTCTAGATGATTTCAACAAGACACAAGAGCCTAATTTGTTCAAGGTGGTGGAAGCAACACTTGCAGACTATAAGGACATGAAAAAAGTGAGAGTTGAATGTACACGATGCAATAAATGGTTTTTTTTAGTTTCGACAAGTGGTAATATTGTCAGTTCTCTAAATGAACACATGAAATCAAAGAAGCACACTACTACTACGACAAATGAGGCTTCACATCAGGAGATTGGGCTGAGGAGTGGCATAGTTGGGAGACCTAAGAAGCCTACCAATGATAAGTCCCAACAAAGTTTGACTAGGTTCTTAGTGCCATCATCACCATCAGTATTACATAGGGGTTCTACAAGTGCAACTCCTACTTCAGGTGTGTTAATTAGTGGTTAATTAATAGTTTAGACTAAACTTGAATATGAATTTGTATATTATTTTATTTATCGTACTTCTAATTATTTATTTATTTATTTATTATGTTGTCATCTTATTATAGCTCAATTGTCTCCCTTGTTACTACAATGTTGGGGGTATTGGTATCCTTATATTGATAGAAATGGGGAGAGATTGGAAACAAAGGTCCTAATGGATGATCAAAGGGGTGGAAAATTATGGGCCATAGAGAAGCATACTAAGATCATGCTATGTTATGAGGGTATTGAATGTCGTATTGATGGTACATATAGGCATATTCATTGCCAGAGGGGTTCTGAAACAGGGACCCCTTTTGATTCATTAACATGTAGATTTTGTAAGTTGGTTCCAGAATGTAATGACTTCGGGATGCGATTATATCGTGAATCAAGGTGCACCAATAAAAGAAGTGAACGAGATACAGGAAAAGGTAGAAGATTGGACTATTTGACTCAAAATGAATTGAAGAATGCTGCAAGGGTTACAAATGCTAACCATAGATCAACAATGCGAGCTCTTTGGTGGGAGAGGACAAATGTTGCTACACTCTCTATTAGAATGAGATCTCTAAAGGAAAAGTTGTTTGAATCGGCAGAAAGGAAGGATGTCTTTAGGTTTTGTAAGGATGTTTGTGAGACACATAAGCAAGGAAAATTACAAGGTAAAGATGCGGTTTGGGAATTTGTCAAGGATATATTTCATAACTTGATTCATGAAAAAGCAGGGAGAAGGTATAGTACATCCACAAAATCCCTTTATGAGATGATCAAGTTATGGGGAGGTCCTAGATTACATAACTTTATTAGCTTGAATATGGATGGTCCTTCAATATCTACAACTTTAAGGCAAGTTAAAAAGTCATTGACATATATTCCAGGGGAGCACGAACACATTTTTGAGGCAGTTGGAAAAATTTATGCTTCTTATAAATCCAAACATGGTATATATGGACCAATTCCTGTATGCCTTGCAGAAGATGAAACAATTGTGAAAAAATATGTTAGGTGGGTAGCAAAAAGTGATACACTGGTGGGGTTTTGTGGTTTGAAAGAAGAACATCAATGCCAATCACATTTCTTGGTGACAGTTGGTGAGGGAGATGCAGGCTATGATATTATAACAAATTCTTTTAAAAACAATGTTATTGGACATTATGCACGTGTTATTATTGCAAACCCTTTACATGAAAAACTTCCTCGTTTGGTTGTGGTTGTTCATCCAACATGCAATAAATTCAATGCAAATTTTGTTTATCAACAATGGAAAAAGGTATAATTTATGTGGAAGAAACACGTAGAAAACAATTTGGGAATTTGTTACACAAAAATTTGTCACCATCCCTACAATCCCCATCCCGCACATTGGAGGGCTCATTCTGTGACCTGTGAGCAGAGACAAGACTTGAAAATACTTTCATTGCATCCCTCTAAAGATGAGCTTTGATTGCCCTGAAAAAATCTCCCTACAAAAAACCCTAAAAATAGCTCTTTTTCCATTGGCGTGATTCCACAGTTCAGCCCTCGCGCCAAGGGGGAAAATCCTCCAAAGAGGGCGCGCCAATTGGCGCTCTGTCATAGAGCCGCACCCGCGCCAACCATATTCAGAGGTGTTTTTAAAAAATAAGAGGCAGAAGTTTCATCCTAACAAATTCCTGGGTTGATATCTATCTTGAGTTGGGTGGTTTGGCTACGGATTTCCATAGAGAGGAAGTGGTTTGCCACCTCTCATGGAAGCTTCCTTGATGATAGGGCCAATCCCATAATTATAGGGATCCCAACTCCCCTTCCTCCTTCTATAAAAGCTTGCCCATTTCCATTTGTAAGCTAGTTCCAAAGAGTTCCAGAATCTCCAAGTTCCCAAGAGCTTTTACATCCTTAAGTTGCAAGAGCCTTCTTGATTCCCTTAAGGCCAAATCCAAGCAAGGAGACTATTGCCAAGTATCCAGAGAGAGAGGCTTGTCCCATCCCTGACAGGATTTATCGAGACATGTTGTGCTGACGACCCGCTAAAGGAGAGTGCTGCGTCGAAGCTATGGTTGTATTCTTCTTTTGACTCTTTAATGATAAGCGACTATCGGTTATGGTTCCACTCTTGTTCTTAATAATGTTCATGAGTTATGTCCTCTTCGACTGACATATAGTTGTATGTACTGGGTTTTATGCTTGCGTTTGTGTTGTTTCTTGCATGTGCAGGTGTCCGATCACGGAGATCGTGAGGATTGTGATCTGCCAGGGCAAAGGAACGGGAGCACCACCTCTTCTACAAACGACAGCGTTGGATTCCAAGTAAGCCTTCCTCGCAAGTCGGTTTATTTACAATTAGGAACCTGCACTGTAGCATGTTTGATTGTTGCTAGACCCGATCTGGGCTAGTAGGGATCGCCTCTGTCCGCAGAGGGGATTTACCTCCTCAACAATTTGGCGACTCCGCTGGGGACTCAGCTTGTTGTTTGATTTGTAAACTATAGACGGAGCCTGAAGCACAGCCAAATAGCCTTCGAAACGCTTTTGCTCTGCATTAGCGGAGTAGATCAACGCTGCTTCAATCAATCTCCGATTTGGTTTACGGACTGAACAACTTGGAGTTTTATCTTCTCTTTCCGGTCAATTTCTTGGTCTTGCTTGCTTGGTCAGCTCTTTGGACTGGATTTTCCTGTTTGTGTGGCATTGTTTTAGCCTTGTCATCACTTGTCTGTGTCTGAGATTGCTTGTTTTTTATTTTTTCCATAGTAAACTCGGTTGGCACGCTTTTCAGCGTGACAATCGCGCCCATTGGCGCAGGTTGCCTTTGTATCACCCGCGCCATTGTGTTTCTGGCGCTAATTTCAAGCTCACAGTCGCACCAATCCTGTGAGCTATTAGGGTTTGTTGTGTTTCATGATTTATGAGGCTGACTTGTGATTTTGATCTTGTTTTTTCGGCTGTTTGAGTGCACTGGAGCCTAGTTTGACTGGTTGGAACCTCCTTCCTTTGGTTGTTTGCCTATTTCTTTCGATTTTGCATACGAGCCCTAGGGCATCTAGGTGCCTTTGTGAGTCGAGCCTCCCTTGGGAGTTTTTGGTTTTTCGTTCGTTCAGTCGACTTTGGGATTGCTTCCTTGCATTCGTTTGACAGTTGTCTATCATCTTATTGCACTTTTTGAGTGACTGATTTCGTTTTCATTCGAATTTTGCTTTGCTTCATTTTGGGCCTAGATTACACGGCTCATTGGTGTCTTTGGGACTTTTCTTGGTTTTGAGAGACTTTGGTCGATTTGAGATCTGATTGTTCGTGCCATTGAGTGAAATCTGCTTGTTTTTCTCTCTTAATATCATTTCTCGAATTGCTTCTCATTTGTTTTTGGTTTGTTTAGTGCATCTAGCTATCAAACATTGAAAAAAAAAAAAAAAAATCTCTTTTGCTTTTGGTTGATTAGTGCAAATTGAAATCTTTTCGATTTTACTAGTAATTAGTAAATTTGAAAGAAAAGTTTTTAGTTTCATTAGTTGCATTAGAGATATCATTGATTGTCTTCTGATCATTTTTTTTGTGTAAAATCTCTCAACTCTTTTGTAGCTAGCTTTCATCGAACGAAATGATGCACTGTGGCATGTAGTTTTGCATTTAGGGGATTTTTGAGACATCACATTCGTTAGGGCCTGAAAACTGAAACGTAATTGAAGATCAACTTTAAAATCTACTCAATTTACACTAAGGCAGCATTTAAATCTAACGAAACACTTTTAGAGGTCTAGGCTAGAGACGTGTTCCGGCGTCTTAAAACCTAGTAGTTGTCGTTCGCCTCTTGGCTTTAGACAGCACTAGTACGGACTTGTGCTCCCCGTACCGTCGCGTATATAAAGGGAGACCCCTCTAGGTTTCAATCCTTTATCCATAGGAAGCCGAGTCTGCCGCCCTATACCCATGATACACCGGACACAACATTCGGGGAGATTTCCTGCACGTACGGAAAGTCCTTGGTTGATTTCTCTTTCATTATTGAAACCAAAGTGTATATTGCAGTTCACGGTTATTTGGTACACCCTTTTGCCTAGTATTCCTGAGCAGTCATTTGATCTTTTCTGACTCCATAAATTTGAAAGGATCACCAAGCACTTTTCCTTTCATGCTTGTGTCAAATCTAAAAGAGATAGAGTCACCTTTTCAACCGTTTCTGGACTCTTAAAACATGAAACGGTGAAGTTTATTATTTTTCAATGTGGTAAAAATTAATCACCACGATTACACGCCCTGTTAGAATTTGCTTGTTGATCGTTTGATCGTGTGTCTTGACTCTTTTTCAGCCCGTGTGTGTGTTTGATCTTTCTCTCTTGTCGTTTCTGCCACAGTGGCGGAACCCTCGGTTTCGTCTATTGGTAGTCCTTACACGGATGATTCATCGGAGGCTTCACAATCCTCTGCTGAACCATAGCAACCCATTGTCTCCGAGCAACCCTTTGGGGGACCAGTTGAGTTCGATTGGCCCTTTTCTGACCCTGTGTCTGAATTGAGATTAGGAGCTGATTTCCTCTCTCTTACATTAGGTTCACCTTTTATAGCTGTTGTCTTTCCTCCTAGTCCTCGCCGTCTATTACGAGATCTAGCGGCAGGCTCAAACATGAGTGATTCTGGTGAGGAAATCCCAACGTCTGGTGAAGACTATCAGCTCTTCCCACGAAGATTATTTCCGGGAGACAACTCTGAACCAGTTGCTATGTCATCTAGTCCCTCATTACCACCAGGGTACAGATCCTTGGGTCAGATCATTTCCACCGCAGCCTCTATGGGAGTGTCAGCTCCTTCGCCGAGGCCCGCTGCTCCTTCACCGGGGGTCTCTCCTCAAACACCCGTCACTTCTGTACCCGTCCGGCCCACTATCTGTGTGGCTGCATCTGCACCCGCTGTCACGGCACCCTCCGCGAGGGCTATGCCGCCTCCTGAAGATGTCTATTTAGCGACTGTTATGCCGGAGAACATCTCTCCAGAGGAGTATCGGTTGAACTTACAACAGCCGAACCCTGAGGTTGGACCATCCTCCCAAGATCCCAACTGCTCTTATTTTTTTCACTATGCACAGGATGGTACACCCGTGTATGCTTTTCCAGGTCAGTATGATGAGCACGGAGACATTTTGCGTCTACCCGCTCCTGAGGCTTACCTCCACGCTCAAGGTTTACCTTATAACCAGGCTTATAACCCGTAAGGACAACCTTTCCAAGGCCAACCTTCGGGCCAACCTGGCTATCCTTATGACCCACAGGGGCAGCCCGTGCAAGGCTATCCTGCGGGCCAACAAGGGCCATCGTACGGTCCGCAAGGACAATATTACAGCCCTTCCGGTCAACCTGTGCAACCTCAGCCGGGGTACCAACCGGGACTGGTCTATGGTCCTGGGGGGAAAATCCAGCCTTCTCAACCTATGCAACCGCAATATCCTGTTGTTTCTAACGTTGCATATCAGTCGGGACTATCCTATGGTTCCGCTTCAGGTCAAACCGGTTACCAGCAACCACATGGCCCTATTCCTCCACCAGGCCAACCGGCCCATCCGGTACAACCTGGTGTTCCGCCTCCAGGCCAACCGGCCCATCTGGTACAACCTGGGGCTCCTTTACAGCCAGGTCAACCTGCGCAACCGGCGCAACCTGTCTATCTGGGTCAACCTGTTCACTCAGGTCAACCCCCTCAGCCGGGTCAACCTGTTCATTCAGGGCAGCCTGCTCATTCCATTAACCCTGCCCAGCAGCCGATTCATTCGATGCCGCAGCCAAATCAACAGATGCGCCCTAGTTATCAGGCTCCGCAGGGTTCCACCTATCAGCAGCCGACTCATCCTCAGGGCGGTTATTATCCTCATGGTCAATCTCAACCGAATTATAACTAGCCCTGAGGCTCTCAGTATTATCCTCATCCACCCAGTTCTACCTATACTCAGCAGCCAAATCCAAATGCTGCTTACACTGGGCCTACACATAATCAGGGTCTGTACTCTGGTTATCAAGCCCCACACGCTGGTTACCAGTAGCCAAATCAGTTTGGTTATAGCACCTACACCCCCTACAGTCAGAATCCTACGGGACAGAACCCGTGGGGGCAAGGTTATTTCCAACCAGCGTGGAGTATAGGTATCGGTCCTCATCCCGGGCCTGGCATGCTGGTTAATCTGCCATTGTCGTTCCTGGCCACCTTGGAGTTGTCGGATGTTTCAAAACTGACCAATGATCTGATTTTGCATAATCCGTATTGGCCTCCGGTTCCTACCAAGATACCAGGTGATTGCCCCAAGTTTGAGGGTAAAGCTGGAGAGGACCCCCAAGCGCATGTGATGACGTATCATCTTTGGTGTTCGTCTAACTCTTGGGTCGATGATTCAATTCATCTGCACCTCTTCCAGCGCACTTTGACTGGAGCTGCTGCTAAGTGGTACATAGAGTTATCCCGTGGCATCTTCCAAGATTTCAATTCCTTAGCCATGGCTTTTCTGACGCACTTTCAGTTACCGGTTCGCTATGAAGTCGGGACGCACCTCCTGACTTCTCTAAAGCAGGATAAAGCCACTCACATTTCTGATCACATTCATGAGTGGCGGCGCCGTCGTAGACTGATCAAGTTTCATATACCTGATCAGATACTAACTCACTGGTTCACCACCTCCTTCGTGAATAAAATCGCTCAAGATATTGCGATGGGAGCGTGTGTGACGGAGGAACAAGCCATTGCGCGTGCCCAATATCTGGATCTTGTATATTCTCAGTCCGGCACGCTTTATGATATCTTGCCTGATGCTCCACGATCCGGAACCTCTAAGGCCCCACCTACCCCTGTAGTGGATGGTGTCATTGGTTCCGTGTCTCAGAATTCGAAGAAATCTTCGAATGGGAAGCAGAAGTCTAATTCTTCCAACAATACTCCTGCTAATCCCACCCCGTCCGATTCTGGAAAACCACGGAGGTGAACGCCGTTCAGGCCAATCCTACGGAGAAAACCTCCAAAGGGAAAAAGAAGGGCAAAGGTAAATCCAAATCCGACGCCCCGAGGCCAGAATCCAAATCTCGTACTGAGGATGGTTCTCAACGTAAACCGAAGTACCCCTGCCTCATTTGTGAAGGAGACCATTATACTAAGGATTGTCCACGACGATCCGAAGTTAGTCAACTTCTCAAAGGCTCCAAAGGGACTCTGGCAGTTCTAAAAGAGCCATTCCCGTCTCAGCAGACCCAGATGGTTGAACAGCCGTCACCATCTGCACCATTTGGGTCCCAAGTTTTTATGATGAATGGTGCTGCACCTATCTCTGTCGCTACGCGTTCGAAGGATTACAACGAATCGCGGCAGGCACCCGGGAAGGCAGTTGCGGATGGACCACCTCCCCCACCTGTCTCCGGTTCGTTGGAAATCGAGAAGCCTACTCCTGAACCTGTTGTGAAGCCACCTTCTAAAGGTGTTCTTCGAAGATCTTCTTATAATCCGAATGCTCGTGCCGCTCAACACTACAGTATTGTTGAGGATTTGGCACAGGTGCCTTCTGCTATGTCTGCACTAGAATTTCTTCAAAGTTGTCCTTCGCAACGGAAGGCTTTACTGTCTGCAATCGGTGGCATTGATCCTGCCGATTCGAGTCTTCTCACCTTCAATTTAGAGAATTTCACCCCCGGACTTCCACATCAGATCGCTCTTGTTATTCAAGTCAGGATTAACAGTCTTAACATCCATAGGGCCGTTGTGGATGAAGGTGCCTCTACCTGTGTTATGTCGTCCGCTTGCTGGAAGGCCATTGGCTCTCTAGCCCTTTCGTCATCTCCCAATGCCCTAGAGGCATTTGATTGTCAGGAATCTAAACCCCTAGGTGTTCTCGAGAGTTTAGCGATCACTTTACAAGGGAAGACTGTCAACGTAGAAGTAGAGGTGGTTGACGCCAGGCTCAACTACAATATACTTCTCGGCCGCAGCTGGACTCATGCCATGCTATGTGTGCCGTCCACCGTCTTTCGACTTCTTAAGTTCCCTCACGAAGGCAAAATCTTTACACTGGATCAGTTGTCCTTCTTCACCTCCACCTTCGAGAACAACGTTCCATACGTGGATCAGATTCCGAATCCCCCTGATAGTATAGCACCCGGTCTCTTCAAAGACCTCGTCCTCATGGGTATTTTTCCCACACCACCACCGCACACCACTCAAGTTAACATGATTTCCAGGTCTGATGACCCCTGGCTCATCCCTACGCCTGAGCAGGTGTTTGATTTTGGAGAATCAATGCCCTTGACTCCAGTAGAGATTAGCTACTGTGAAATTGTTGCTGCATCTGATCCTCCACCTCCTCAGCATGCTCCTTTGAGCATGGCTCTAGACGTCTACTCTCTATCCCCCTGGCTTGGTCAGGCCGATTCACCTGATCCTCTCAAAGATACTTTTCCTTCCGATGAAGCCATCATTGAAACTATGTCTCTCGAGGAGCTGCCTTGGGGCGATGGACATCATCGCTCCTCTTTCATGCCTAGCTTGGGGGCAATGTCAGATTGTCTAGAGCATTATGCATCTCAGGTTCCTACTCCTCCTCTCCAAATGCCCATCTTGACGCACGAGGTTTTTTCGGAGGGAAACCTGAGTAACATCACTCAAACCATCCCGATCAACATCTCCGTTAAACCGGGGATCGTTGAGAATATACACGTGGGAGTGACTTGTTCTCCTGATGAGATTCAAGTCTATACTGATCTTTTTAAAGAATTCAGAGATGTGTTTGCCTGGTCCTACGAGGAAATGCCGAGGATTGATCCCAGTATCGTAGTGTATGAGATTCCAACCTACCTTGGTGCGAAGCCCGTGCGCCAACGCTTATGCCCCATGCATCCTCGGAAAGCCACTGCAATCAAGGCAGAAGTTGAAAAACTTCTGAATGTAGGCTTTATTTATCCCATCCCCCTCACAGAATGGGTTTCCAACATTGTCTCTGTTGATAAAAAGCAGGGTACTATTAGGGTCTGTGTTGATTACCGCGATATTAATCCCTCCTGTCCGAAAGATAACTATCCCACTCTGTTCATAGACCAGATTATCGACGAATGTGCCGGAAGTGAGATTTATTCCTTGATGGACGGTTTCTCAGGGTATAATCAGATCAATATTGCACCTGAGGATCAACACAAGACTACTTTCATCTGTCCGTGGGGTACTTTCGCGTATAAAAAGCTCCCGTTCGGCCTGAAGAACGCTGGAGCCACTTTTCAACGTGCGATGTCTTACGCTTTCCATGACATTCACCACATCGTTCAGCCTTATCTGGACGACTTGCCGGCTCACTCAGCTAGGCGAGAGGATCACCCTGAACACCTCCGCCAGATCTTCCTTCGCTGTAGGCGCTACAATATTAGGCTTAATCCTCATAAATGCGTCTTCTGCGTGGATTCTGGACGTCTTTTGGGATTCATAGTCTCCAAAGACAGAATTCGCCTTGACCCTTTAAAGGTCGAGGCTATCATCAACCTCCCATCACCCTCCTCGTTATATCAGTTGCAGAGTCTGCAGGGAAAAGCGAACTTCCTTCGACGCTTTATCCCGAACTACGCCGAGGTGGCCAAAGGATTCACGTGCCTATTAAAGCATAATGTTCCCTTCCATTGGGACGAAATTTCTCAACAATCCTTTGAGAAGCTGAAGACGTTACTCGTTAATGCTCCTTTGCTTCGTCCTCCGGACTATCGTTGTGATTTCACTTTGTATCTCGTCGCCCATTTGTTACACCATTTTTTGGTCATCCAACCTTTCATCATTAGATGGACCCAAGTACACCATGTAAGACCAGTTTTACCCCAAGTAAAACTGCTTTCACTATGTTAATTAGGAGACCCCAAAAGGAATAATTAATTAAACCATAATTTAATTATTATTCCCAGTCATGTTTAACCCAAAAACAAAGAAATTAATGAGATAAACCCATAGTTATCTTATTATTTTCTAGGAATAATTATTTAAATAATATCCCTTGTTAAATATGACCAAATCAACCACCATTAATCAAATAAATCATTATTTATTTGATTATATCCCAACCACTTCCTTAAAAAGATAAATAAATCATTTATTTATTTATTTTTCACTAATAAAGGGATTTGACCCAAGTCAAACACCCTTTCCCTCCAACAAATAATAATAAAATATTCCATAGAGGTGGATCTAGATTTGGTTAACATTATTTTAATCTTGCACCAAGATCTAGAATGACCCAATATTTTGTTATAAATAGGAGGGTTTTCCCCTTCATTCTTCACCTTTTGTTGCATACTAGATCACTCTGGATCTATACACTTGGTCTCATTTTCTGCCATTTTTGCTCCCATTGAGCTCTATTTTCTGCATTGGGTTTTCTACATCTACAAGAGAGAGAAAGCTTAGATCTGAAGTGCTGAGGACTATAAAGAACCCATCCCATTGAGGAGATCTGGATACACCTTCTTGTTTCCTCCCGGGTGCCCTGTAATATAAAAATTCATTCAAAAATCGTGTTCTTGTCTTGTCTGTTGGATGCATGGAGCAAACTCTTTACTTTACTGCTTAATGTCTTTCCATTTATAGATCTGTTTGTTGCGGCATTTTAACTACTAATTGCAGATCTGAAGATGTTTGGCAGCCTCTATTGTTGTTAGGGCTATTAGTTATGCGTAGCTAAAGTGGTTCTTTTTCGTACACTTCGACAAAGAATTCATACTAACGATAGCGTTTACTTTCCTGTAGATTATGGTTCTGGTGCAGGATGATGATGATGGTAATGAACATGTTGTTTATTATCTATCATGAAACCTTCTCGATACAGAAACGCGTTATGCTCATGTCGAGAAGTTGGCGTTAGCAGCAGTACACGCTGTGCAGCGTTTTCGCCATTACATCCTGTTGCGTACGATAACAGTGGTTTCGGATTGCAACCCCATGACATATATTCTCTCTAGAAAATTACTGGGGGGAAAATACTCCAAATGGATCGTTATCCTGCAGGAGTTTGACTTAGAGTTCACCACTGCTAAGTCAACCAAATCACTTGTTTTCGCGGATCTTATATGCTCACTCCCGACAGACTCCACTCCTTCACACTCCAAGGATCATATCTCGGACGAAACTCTTTTCCTCATCAGTACTCGCGACCCTTGGTATGGCGACATAATCGTGTATCTTCAGACCTCCACATTTCGGTCTGAGTTGACTAAAGATGCCCGACGTCGGATTCGGCATCAGTCTCAACCCTATCGTATCATAGGAGATACCTTATACCGTGTTGGAGTAGATTCGGTGCTCCGTCGGTGCCTAACCTTGGAAGAGGCTGAAAGGGTTCTAAATGACTGCCACAGTGGCGCCTGTGGTGGACATATGTCCAGATATGCTACTGCCTAGAAGATTCTGCAAGCAGGTTATTTCTGGCCGTCAATATTCAAAGATTGTATCGTTGCAGTCCGTAAATGTCACGCGTGCCAGGTGTTTCAGCGCAAGATGAACGCGCCGCCTCTCCCTTTGCATCCTGTTATTATCGTCGGCCCTTTTGCGAAATGGGGCGTGGATTTTATGACGTGTAACCCTCACTCGGCCGGGGGGCATGCGTATATCATTGTCGCTGTCGACTACTTCACCAAGTGGGCCGAAGCGATGCCTACACTAGTTGCTGACAGTAAGACAACTGCCCAATTCATATTCAACCATATCATTGCACGTTTCGGGGTCCCGCAAGCCACCGTTACTGACCATGGTACTCATTTTCGAGATTATATGATGGCCGAGCTGACTTCAAAGTTGGGCTTACGCCATGATAGCTCAACGCCATATTACCCTCAGGAAAATGGCCAGGTTGAAGCAGTGAACAAGGTTCTGGTCACTATGCTTCAACGAATAGTTGGTATCCACAAATCCAATTGGCACCTCCAACTGTTCTTAGCTTTATGGGCATACCGGACGTCTGCCTAGAGTGCAACTGGATTCACACCATTTCAATTGGTGTATGGTCTAGAAGCAACTCTTCCGGTTGAATGCGAGATTCCTTCGTTGAAATTAGCTGTGGAACTTCTACCCGACACTTCTGCTGAGGAAGAGCGTCTTTTGTATCTGGAACGGTTAGATGAAAACCGCCGCTTAGCTGCTTTAGTTATTGAAGCACAAAAGAAGCGGGTCAAAGCTCACTTCGATCAATCGGTTTCTCCTCGTTCCTTTGTCGAAGGGGACCTCGTCCTCCTATACGATCAAGCACATGATAAGCTTGGGGCTGGCAAGTTCCAACCTATGTGGCATGGGCCCTACATAGTAAAACGTGTTTTGAAGAATGGGGCTTATGAGCTTATAGATTATGAAGGAGTTCCACTGGCGCAGCCCAGGAATGGGCTGTACCTGAAAAAATACTACGCTTAAAGTCATTTTTGGTGTGGTGTGTGTACATAAGTGTGTGTTTTTCATTTGTGTGCATGTGTGGTGTGGTGTGCGATGTAAACATCTTTTTGCTGATCGGGTCTTCCTGATTGTGCAGATGTCCATTCGTCCGTTTGTTGGTTTCGCGGATGGTGCCTCCTGCAGTACCAGGAACCTGTCTTCGGCGGCCTGGGTAATCTATGATCCTGCTGGTGAGTTGGTCAACCTACAAGGTGTGTGTCTGGGACGTACTACAAATAACATCGCGGAATATAGTGCTGTATTAGAATTATTAACTGAGGCTATAAACCTTGGTATCCGTGAATTGCTTGTGTATCTAGACTCACAACTTGTAGTATTACAACTGAACGGTCATTATTCGGTCAGAAACCCATCCATTTTACGTCTGTATCTGCGTATTCGTTTACTGGAAAGAAATTTTGACTATATTACATATCAACATATACCCAGGCATATGAATACATTAACAGATGCAGTAGCTAATTTGGTGTTAGATAGACATTTGCGCAATTTGTAAATCATCATCACATGTAAAAGGAAAATCCATCCAGAAATAGATATGTATATATATAGATATCGAATGTTTGCATAGTGTGCATCACATTAAATCAAAATATACATGTTCATCTTAATACATCTGGAGACGACATGTCTCTCAAAAAATATGCATGATAAAAGCCCTAGGAGTCTAATCCGCATGGTGCTCATGATAACAAGTGACTGCACGCACTAAGCGTCTCAGAAGTCGGTGGAGGCGACTAGGCACTCCCACCGTATGTCTCTGGTACGCCATCGGTACATCCGCCAGCCGGGCATAGTCTGGGATCCCTCGGGAAATGCCCTCGAGATTCTGGATTAACTCCCCCCCCTCTGCACCCTCTGCCTGAGGATCAGATGCGGGAAGAGTCCTCCGCACGATAGGAGACATACCGGCTGGTCTCTCTGGGCCCACGTCTGCATGCATATAAAATGTGTCAAGATGGATATGTATTAACAAAAAAAATCATAAAACATAAAAATCAAAAAGAGAAGGGGTCATACCCAACTCCTCGTCCCAATCATCTCCTTCCGGCAGTGGGAGATCTGGGTCTCCAGTGAAATCGGTTCCTACATATGGCCAGTCTTCCACTACGATCAACTGACGCCGCAACCACCCAAAAAACTCCGGCCTCCAAAACATCTGTTGGCCTCCTCCAGCTCTGGGAATTAGTGCTGCCCAGCGAGCCATTCTTAGCTCTCGTGGAATCAGCTCAGCTACTATGGCCCCTTGGCCCTGGAAGATTGGTAATCGTTCCAGAATGAATGATACCAGGATGGAACCGTAGCCGAACTGTTTCAGTTTGGCCTGCTTGCACTTCGTGAGTTGTCTCTTCATGTTTATCGTCACTGCTATGGCCCAGTCAAACAATAGGGGAGTCATACACTCTGAGGCTAACAAAAGTTGGGCCTTTGTGGCCTCGTGCGGTGCCTGCGACCCCGCAGCCCACGTGATGGTATGTAGCACCACTCTCAGTGCCAGATCAGGAATGGTGTGGATGTCCACCTTTCCACTTCCTGATCCCAGTTGTGCCCCTCGGCACACTCGTGCCATCACTTGCTCCATTTTCTCACCAGACGGTCTGCTCCATGTCAATATGGGTACCGGACCTCTACGCAATAGTCTGGTTATGAAGTACACATCAGCAACCTCCAGTTCTAACACTTGATCCCGCAACTTGAATACTTGTTCATCTGCATCCCACATATTGATAAAGTACTGTAGAAGCTCAGGCTGAGCTCGTAAACAAGGCGTCAGGAAGAAATTTTTTAGCCCACAGTTCTTGAGGGCGTTCATGCAAGTTTCATTTTCCATGGCTTGTTCATCCTCTTCACCGTGCTCTCTCTCTCTTTCCACTCAATCACCATTTTGCTCGGTTTCCTGCATCAACATGGTCACAAACCCTTAATTAGATCTCTGATGAGCTTCAAATTTCATCCAAATTGATTAAAATTTCTAATTTTTAGGCGGAAATTTGGGTTCCGCCGCTGGCACGGCTGTTTCCTGAACAATCGCGCCAGTCAACACGAGCCCTTTGCATATAAAAGCCCATTGGCGCGGGTCCGTGCCTGATACCCGCGCCAATGGGCGGAGCCCTAAAAAATTAAAAATTTGCCACAGAAGTCTAATGCATGATGGAAAACTATTAAAAAATGGATTGAAATGGATTACAAGGAAGCGCCTCTTACCTGGAACTAACGGAACTCTGAATAGTAGCCCGGATCGGTCGCAATCGCTGTCAGAAGTTCGCACACAAACTGGACCACTGCTGCTCTTCGGTGAGGTAAAAAGTAAAAAGTAATTTTATTTTTACCATTTGACATATTTATAACTTTTTGAACTCAAAATAGGTCTTGAAAGTTATTTTTCTGAATATTTTAATATATTTTGTCGAAAATGGGTTTTACACTTGCCTTTTTGTGCAGCAACAGGTCTTTCACGCAACTTAGACAGTGAAACGAGTTGTATTTTATACTTTTTCGGACTCGGTAAATACACGAAAAAGTCACTCTGGAGTCATCTTTCAGCTCTTTTCTAACTCTCTAAACATGAAAAGATTGCCGAGGTCCTTGTCGTTTCGATCTCATTAAAATGGACACGAATCGACATCTACCCAGTATATGTTTACCCCTTTTTCGGGTTGGGATGGATTATTTACGAAAAAGGTATACCCTAGCCTGTCGCGACTAGGAGGTTTTCTCGGATATTGTTTTCTACCTTTTCGGGTCTGAGGAACTATCTATGAAAAGGGACCGCTGGAGTTTTCTTTTCTGCTATCTTTTCAAACTCTCTAAATATGAAAAGACGCCGATTTCTCCCTTTGTCAGACTCGTTAAACCCTGATGACATTGGATTCAGTCGAAATGAAGTTCTCTGAGTTCCTCCTTCCTAGGGCTCGTTAAATGTACTAGGATGGATTCGCCCAAAGGGCGGACTTATATTACAAGCATATGCTATCCCCTTCAAGCTTTTTATCAAAAATAATTGGGGTACTCGCCAGAAATGGTGGGGGAAAATGGAACCAGCATCATTGTCGTGTCGGCAGTATGTCGCTCTTGAACATGGCACTTGTCTGCGCTTGTGTCGGTTTGGGGACATCTCATCTCGTTCTTCACTTGCCTCCGTGGCTTTGGATAATCCCTTTTGACCTCTCATCTGCTCATTGCCTCGTCACCATGACCTCTGATCCGTTGATGTCAAATACTTCCAAGTCCACTGTCGTGTCGTTTACATGTTCAAGAGAAGTTGACCTATGCAAGTATCAACCTTCCTCTGATTCTCATATGATCTTGATTCACAAAAAAACATCATGTTCCTCTGTCTCGTGTCAATGATGTGGGACACATTATGGCCCACCTTCGATCAAGGTCACTTCCCGTCGACTTCAGCTCATTATCCGGGAAGCTGATCTAGAGACTCCCTTATGGTACCTTGGAGCCTGCATGCCTCAATGGCAGGTTCGTCGCATTCGACGTGAGGTTTTCATTATTGGCCTCCGATCGAGTGATTCTACGGGTGTTCGACACCAGCTCATTGATTCGCACACCGTAGATTGTACCTATAGTACCTTGAGAGCCATTGTCATTATTGGTGGTTCCTCTCGCGTCTGTTAACAACTTTCATCATTGGCTGGTAATCAGACGATGTTCTTGCATGTTCGACTTCATCTCACATATTCGCATGCTTGAACTTGTACTTTGTTCGGGTCGAGATGGAGCGCAAGACCCTGGATTGTGTCTGTTGTAATCCAGGCTGCGATATTGTGGATTATTATGATTATTTACATGACTCACTGATTGGATGGCTGCGACCATACCTGAGTCTATTTATCAATCCTCACTGGATGGCTGCGTCCATGCCTTGGATCTAGATTATTGTAAGCTCTGTTATGGATGGCTGCGCCCATACCACGTATATATATCATGTATCTGAGACATCAATTGTACTTCGCTCCGCAAGTTTTCCGATGGCAGTGTTTTCAGTCGACATGTTCTCGTAAAGCATTTCACCCCTCTCTCTCTCTTTCGGGCCTCATGCTTTAGGGGGCATCTGTTACATAGCAATTTGTCACCATCCCTGAAATCCCCATCCTGCACATTGGAGGGCTCATTTCGTGACTTGTGAGTAGAGAAAATACTTGAAAATACTTTCATTGCATCCATCTGAAGATGAGCTTTCATTGCCCTGAAGACATCTCCCTGCAAAAAATCCTAAAAATAGCTCTTTTTCCATTGGCACGGTTCCATAGTTCAGCCCTCGCGCCAAGGGGGAAAATCCTCCAAAGAGGGCGTGCCAATTGGCACTCTGTCATATAGCCGCACCCGTGCCAACCATATTAAGAGGTGTTTTTAAAAAATAAAAGGCGGAAGTTTCATCCTAACAAATTCCTGGATTGATATCTATCTTGAGTTGGGTGGTTTGGCTATGGATTTCCATAGAGAGGAAGTGGTTTGCCACCTCTCATGGAAGCTTCCTTGATGATAGGGCCAATCCCATAATTATAGGGATCCCAACTTCCCTTCCTCCTTCTATAAAAGCTTGCCCATTTCCCTTGCAAGCTAGTTCCAGAATCTCCAAGTTCCCAAGAGCTTTCACATCCTTATGCTGCAAGAACCTTCTTGATTCCCTTAAGGCCAAATCCAAGCAAGGAGACTATTTCCAAGTATCCGGAGAGAGAGGCTTGTCCCATTCTTGACAGGCTTTATCGAGACATGTTCTACTGACGACCCGCCAAAGGAGAATTCGACGTTGAAGCTTTGGTTGTATTCTTCTTTTTGACTCATTAATGTTAAGCGACTATTGGTTATGGTTCCACTCTTGTTCTTGATCATGTTCATGAGTTATGTCCTCTTCGACTAACATATAGTTGTATATATTGGGTTTTATGCTTGTGTTTGTGTTGTTTCTTGCATGTGCAAGTGTCCGATCACGGAGATCGTGAGGATTGTGATCTGCCAGGGTAAAGGAACGGGAGCACCACCTCTTCTACAAACAACAGTGTTGGATTCCAGGTAAGCCTTCCTCGCAAGTCGTTTTATTTACAATTAGGAACCTGCACTGTAGCGTGTTCGATTGTTGCTAGACCCGATCTGGGCTAGTAGGGATCGCCTCTGTCCGCGGAGGGGATTTACCTCCTCAACAGGACCTATTGTTGGTCATTCCTCGGATGGAGATAGCAGAAGAAGATAACTTATGTTGAAGGATCATTCTTCAACATCAGGTCTTCGATATCAAATTCCTTGGGAAGGGTGGAGGCTAACTGGGTTGTACAATGGTTGCAATGTAACAAGATTGCATGACCAAGATTACATCCACAACGGTAAAAATCTAGTGAATCCTTTGTTTAGCGATCGACGAGAATTGGTTTTAGGAAATGAGTACATAAGTTTTGGCCATGTCAGAATGGTTTATCACACTTTTAAAGTGGATGATCACAAGCTTAAGTGTGAAGATATAGAGAGGATGGATCGAAAAAATTGGGGTTCCGCACAACGAATTGCTTCAAGGCATGTTCAGAGGTGTTTGAAAGAGTTGAGAAGTACACCAAGTGGAAAGTTAGAGAGGACACTAGCTACAGAGACTTACCTAATGATTGTTGCTGACTACATTGACATCTTTATGTCTCATAGTTTGAGCCTCTGGGAAAGAGTGCGAAATGCTTCACGAGTTCATCATTTCTTCACATTATGGTTATGTTGGGTACAAAAAAAATCTCATACTAATGTCAACATAAATTTCATCAGCAGAGAGGCATATCAAGATGTGAGAATTTCTTGTCATTTTGC
This sequence comes from Pinus albicaulis, assembly GCA_034641835.2. NCBI lineage: Eukaryota > Viridiplantae > Streptophyta > Pinopsida > Pinales > Pinaceae > Pinus > Pinus albicaulis. The sequence goes on from JAXQQM020068808.1 coordinate 34,406, forward strand.
AGTTTTGTTGATGAGATTGTTTCGAGATCAATACTCTAACTTGCCATGTGTTTTGCACTTGACTGGGTCAGATGTATGTGAGAACTTCTTTAGCAAAGTTGGTGGGATGGTTGGAATGGAGAGGGCTTATGATTTCACTGACTTGCTTCATGTTGTTGGAACCCTTAATAGAGTTGTTGAAGAAGAATCAAATTCCCAAGGGCTTCATTTTAATAAATCCCATAAGAAGAAAGAAAACATTTGGAATAAATTGCACCAAGAAACAATACAAAATATTGACATATTGTCGCAATATGATTCAATATCCACAGACGCTAAAATTGTAGAAGCCCTTAAGAATGGATTGAAGGATGCACAAGACATTTTATCAACTCTTGGAATGAAACCAGAAAATTACACTCAATGTTCTTGGTGGGTTAAACCATGGACAGAGGATAAATATTATTCAACATTTCAAATTGTGGATGAAGTAGTTGATGATTCTCCACTGAGATTTTCCAACTCTATATTTCAATCTTCATCTTCATTGGTACACAATGAAAGTGAATTGCAAATAATGGAAAGTGAGTGGAGACACGAGTTGGATAAAATTTTAGATTCCACTGATGAAAATGTAAGAAAAACTATAAAACCAGTGGTGAATCTTGATGGTAAGGATATGTTCAAAGCATGTTTGGTTAGTCAGTTGAATGGAAATCCAACATTATCCAAAGATAGGTTGACAGAAGTGAGAAGTGGGGTCTACTTTAGGCGAGATGGGAATACTCTACAAAAGGGTGTTTCAATTGGCTTTGGAATTGGATCAGATTGTGGGGTGTTGTTTGAAAACAACTCAATTCCTCCCACTGAACGTACTGCAAGAAAAGGTGTTCCTCGAAGTACAAAACAAGGTGTTTCTTGTGGAATGTGGTACATTGGAAGGGTTCAAAGAATAAGGAGGAAGGATGGTAATAGGGTGTTTGATTACCATAATGACATCGACCTTTTGGATAGATTAGAAGGCATCGAGCTTCAATTATGTTGGTATAGTAGAATGAAGGGGCAACGCGTGTATAAGTATGATTTGACTCATCATGCTTTTGTACAACTTGAATCTGTTATAGCAATCGCAAACTTATCGTACAATGCTAAGAATGATACATACAAATTAGAAGAAAGTGATTACAAAGTTTTTTCAGATTTTGTGAAAAATTTAAACAAGGTTAATTTTCAAAACATTCTCCTTTCACTTTCCTTATGTATTTCCATATGTTGGATTATTTATAAATAGTTTTTGGTTATATTTTTGTTGATTTGTTTGTATGAATCTGATGTTAATTTTGTACTTTTTGGCTTTAGGTATAGTGAATACTTCAAATGGTGAATGTTCGAGATAACTCAACCTTTTTTTTGCTACCTACTTTTTGGTGTAAGTTTCTTTCACTAGCCATTTATCTTTTTGTAGTTGTGTTTCATTCAAACATTAATTTGGTATTTCTTCCATAAAAACAATATAATTACATACCTATATAACTATATGTACCCCTTACCTCAACACATATATACATTTTGAATATAAGGGCATCCCTTACCTCAACACTTATGTTGGATGCCTTCTACGGTGGTTCTTCTGAAGTTGGTCCATTTAATCACGAAAAGCAAGAAGAATTGGTTCCTTTTTTATGAATATGTTTTGAAGAAACGTATGTGGTTCTTCTCACTAATGTTAATGTTTTCCTTGAATTTTTAGATTAATGGTTCGCTTGCTAGAAAGGATATCAAGGATCTAATGGCACGGGGTTCAATCATGATGGTTTCTGTTCACTCAAGTCAACAAATTTACACCAGAGCAATGGCTAACACATGAAGTGCATTTGATTTTGAATGTTTTTTTGGTAGTTGGATTTCCTATTTTTCAAATTGGACATATAAATCAGAGTTTGTAGCTCAAAAAATGTGCCATCAGAGTCTTTTTGCAAGTATTTATATTTTGGCCACCTTGATATCATTTTTATTTTTATTTTTGCAAAAATACATTTATTGTTTTGGAAAAATAGGCCCTTGTAATTTGGCCTATAAAAAAGAAATGTTTTTGTAATAGAGGGGGGTTGGATATTGGATATATCATAGGAGAGCTATTGTACTTGGAGTTTTTTTTTTGATAATACAGAGGCAGTTGCAGTAAGAATTTTGGGATTCATGTGGTATGGCTTTATAGCATTGTATCTCCTTCGTGTTTCATTTCATCGAATGTCTTCTCAGTTCCATTTCATATCTTATGCTTTCACTGATTATTCTAAAGAGTTATAAACAGAATTCATAAATCAATTTATGCTCTGTTTTGTAAGGGCAATTATGTTGTGTTACTTTCTTCTTATAGAATGAGTTAATTATATAAATGCTCATTCTAATTCCATTTCTCATCCTACACTGCAATGACAAAGCCTGAAAGCTATCAAAGTCTACCTATCTTGCCCCATTATCGCTACTGTAATTCGTTTAGCTAACAACTTTATAACACTATCCTTGCTAGCAACAATAGGTTTGAATTGGTGTCATTATCACTGCAAGGAAAACACCTAAACTTGATACTGATCCAGGATTTTTAGATTGTTGAACACCATTTCCACAACTTTTTATTGAGTTGTTGAGGCTCATAGTTCTATCATAGCTCCATGCTTATTAAGCACCCACAATCTCACCGTGGTTTGGGAAGTCCTCATTAGTCGCTTACCCTGGTAGGTCCACACAATCTGGTTACAAAGATGTTGATTTTTGAGTTCATATGTGTAGGATGCCTCACCTCCAGCACAATATATGATTGTGGGACATAATGGTTGATGTTAAGACCTCGTTCAGGTGTGACCATGCTAATCGAGTAAACAATTTTAGTTGATGCCATAGGTGATATTTTGTCCAAACATGTTGGATAAATATCATACGTGAGTTCAAGTAAACAGGTCTACCTATTAGATGCACAGGTCAGGTGCCACAAAATGATATGCACTTTCTTAAGTGTAATGGTCTTTGAAGAATGTATCCATTTCAAACGAGGGAATAAGCCCAGTCAAAATTGTGAACTGCCCAGTCAAAAAAGTGACTATGATGCATTGATGGTATTCAAGGCTTCAGCTGATTCAAACAACAAACTTCGCTCTTGGAAAAACAGGGAACCATGCACAGGAAAATGGATCGATGTCATCTCTCTAAACAATAGGGTTATTAGGCTTGTGCTGTAGAGCCTTGACCTCACTGGTCTCATAGAATCCTTAACTGATTTAGACCAGTTTATCGTCTTAAGCCTCAAGGGGAATTCATTTGAGGATTGATGTATGTTGCTTAGATGGTGGGATAAGAGTTGTAAAATTAAAGTGGCTAGTGCAGAGCTCCCAAGCTTGGTTCCCCCTTTTGTTTAAAGATTGGTCTGTGTTGCTTAGATGCTGAAATATGAGCTGCTGTAAAATTCTAGATGCTGTAAAGTTCTTAAGTGGTCAGTGCAGAGCTCCTAAGACATTATGAGATCATGGGTGCTGAAAAGGCATGAAACTATGTTTAAACCTAGAGCTTTGCCAACCCAGAATTGGAAGAAAAAGAACCAAAATTACTACAGGCAGCTTTACATTTCTTTAAACTTTTTATGTCTGGATAATTTGATTATTAGAGTATCTTCTATTCTGCAATACAGGGGATATGATTATATGTGTGTATTTGCAAGTTTTATTTTTTCTGTATGTTCCTTTCTGCCACACTGGGGATATCAATTTATGTTTGCATTTGGGGATTTGATAATTGGAGTATATTCTAATTTGTCAAGCTGGGGAAGCCAAGCATTCTGTTGGACAGTTTCTTTGACTGCATCACGAAGATTGTTGCAACATTGGCTCTTACACGAATGGGTGAGGCTGGCTGCAGAGTTGACACTACAGCTAGGCTTGCCCAATGGAGAATAGAAAATTTGGCTTCTTATACTTCCTACAGGAAGTCCGATCCTTTCAAGATAGGGGTGTGGAATTGGTAAGCATCTTTATTCTGGATTTTTTCAACAGTCATATTGATGCTCAACATACAGATGGGGAATGGTCAGTAGAAAAGGTTCTTCAGGTCATAGTTGCTAATAGCTGGTCATGGCGGGGTGAAGGGATGAAGGTACAGAATTGGCTATGACATGGTAGAAAATGACGATAGTAATATGAAAAAAACTTTGTTTTGAAAGAGTCATGTTTCAGTATTTGAATTTTCTTTTATTATTCTCTATATTTGTTGTTAGTGGTTTGATTTGTCCTAATTATAGATGGTTTGTGTGTTTTTTAGATGTTCACCCAGTTAAAATTCACCTATGAGCAGGAACTTCACCCTGAAGAGTTTTTTATTCCATATGTGTGGAAGTTAGTTGTATCGTAGAGGTATGGTAGCAGATACATTCTTAGGATTTATAATCTTCTAATCTCCCCTACTGCTGAAGTTTTTCTGTTCAATGAAATAGTGATTTACAGCGATTTTTTTCTTCATTAAAAATGAAAATGGTCTCAAAACTAACATGTTTTTTAGTCAGTTCATTATATGTTAGTGGTCACTAATGCAAGGTAAAAGTGGGTAAACCCCTCAACAATTTGTAATTTTCTATAGTCCAAGATTGCACGCAGAAAGATTTCATAGATGATATGTTAAATTGTTTAATACCATGCCTCAGTTTTATAATTCGTGACTTGTTGAAAGCATCAATTTTCTACATTTATTTACATGGTGATCTGTGTATTGTATTCAGTGGCGTGGATTTAAATCTCAACACCATTCACTTATTTCAAGCAAGGTCACCTGCAGAGGTGAGTATTCATTACAACCTTTGCTTCAAGATAGGGGTGTGGAATTTGGCCACTATACTCCTATTTGACCATTATTCTTCAGCCCTACTCTTCTGCTTGATTGCCACTTGATTTGAGATCTACAAAATGAGCGATTCTTATTTCAGTGTCATGGATATTGTTTGAAAAAATGTGACATATACATTTTACCGAGGTCTCCTATTTGAAAATCTAGGGGCTAGTAACATACTTGGGTCATTGTCTCCCAAATAAGGATACATGTTACCAATGGCCTTGCAGCATTCATGGGATGATGAAAAAAGTGCTAGAACCACATCTTGACTCAACTCTGTGCTACAACCAGAAAAAATAGTCCAGGTTAAAACCTCGGTGAGTGTAGATTCTGTGTAATCTAAAACCTGGGTTATGAATTTCCCTCTAGTCATCAAGTGTATGTATCAGCGATTATATCAATATGGTGGTCCCTCTTATACATCTTAATCGTAGAATTTTCCTTCTTGACCTCATTATCCTTAGGCTCTAACTACTCAATCTGTTGTGAGTGATGACTCTATTTGCTTGTGGCAATCTGATTTTGGTATACTCGGTTGTGACAGTGATGGAGTTCGTTTATTTGTACAAAAATTGGTTTCTGGCATCCATATATTGGATATGACTAAAATATCAACCAACTCCCCTCATTGGAAGAGAATATGCCACAAAATTTACATCTAATACATTAACAATTTGACTTCTGATGAAAATGTTATACACCAACAATGCAAGCATCCTTAACCAGCTATCTTTTCCATTCATGGGATCACATTTCTTATGGAAATGTTAAACACCAACAATGAAAACATCATTAACCATCCATCTTTCCCATTCAAAGGATCACATTTCTTATGAAATATATGCATAATGTCACATATAGATCATATTTCTTACGAAATATATACATAATGTCATTGCAACTTGATTTGAACTTGAGATATTTAACCTTGCATATTTTATGGTTAGAGAATGATGTTCTCCAGTTGCTACAGAATGAGTTAAAATTATAGATAGGACGACTTGAAAGGAAACTAGAATTAAAGAAATTTCATGCCATGTGGTGAGTTAACGTGCACAACACATCATTAATCACTATACATGAGAGCACTCCATTGAACATGAAACCTATATACTTTGTCAACTGCCATATATTGAACTTTTCTTCACTAGTATATATATATATATATATATATATATATATATAGAAAAGAAGATTCAATAGTCGTGCAAATGAAATTAACAAGAATAGGTCAACAGAACTTAATGAAAATGTATCCTTTATTTGTTGTCAAATGAACCATGCTTGAAAAAAATTTCATTACTGTTTAGATGACCTGATTTTTTTTTATCTTCTTTGAAGTTTATTAACAGAGAAGGTAAAGAAACCTACTGCAAGTTTCATTGGAAGCCTACTTGTGGACTCAAGTTTTTTCTTGATGAGAAGGCTGTAATTGTTGGAGGTACCAATCACAGTCATGCTACCAAAGATTTATATGATGCCATAGCTTCTGGTAACTATCCTGAATGGAAGTTATGCATTCAAACTATGGATCCTGCAAATGAAGATAGGTTCGACTTTGATCCTCTTGACGATACTAAAATATGGCCAAAGAATCTATTTCCTTTGCAGGTAAAGTACATATAAAATACTTAAGACTGAAACTATCAGTCATATAATCTGTAATATAAATTCTTCTTGCTTCACAATTTTCAAGTTTTGGTAGTAATTCAACTTTATATGCTCTTCAGTTTCAAGCTTTTTGCATTGAACCATGGTTGAAAATTGGATCCTTTTCTTGTGCAGCTTGTTGGGAGGATGGTTTTGAATAGAAACATTGATAACTTTTTCAATGAGAATGAACAGTTGGCATTTTGCCCTGGAGTTATTGTGCCCGGTATCTACTACACCGATGATAAAATGTTCCAGACTCGAGTTTTCTCATACTCTGACACGCAGAGGCATAGGCTTGGGCCGAATTACTTGTTGCTTCCTGTGAATGCACCGAAGTGTTCCCATCATAACAATCATCACGATGGTTTTATGAATTTCATGCACAGAGATGAGGAGGTATGTTACATGCCATTACTTCCCTGCTAGTATCAGCAATCTTCTCTCTTTTGTATTTCTCACATGTGGTTTGGTTTGGCATAACACCTTAGTGCAACTTAAATATCGATTAACTTTTTGTACCCTAATCTAAAGATAAAATTTTCCATCTAGATTCTAAAATCCCCCATATAGAGGATGATTTAAGGCAACTACTAGTACTAAATCCTTATATAAGCAACTACTAGTACACATTTTTTGGAGTGCTAAGATTCAATGGAAATCTCATTTTGTCTATTGCTTTTCTTTTTTTTCCTTTTCAAATGGGCAACTGAGCACAGTTTTATACATAATGGTTGTTGAGAGATTGCATTTTTCTAATGAGTTCCATTTTATGATCATACCACTGGTTGCAGGTGAATTATTTTCCTTCGCATTTTGACCCAGTTCGACATTCAGAGACGCTCTCTATTCCGAGAAATATTGTCAGTGGTACCAGGTCAAAGGCATGCCAACTAACTCAGGAACAATGCCCCATTCTAAAATTCTCGACTCAATCAAGTAATCTCTAAAATATAAGGTCGTGCCTTCCTTAGTTAGGCTCTAGTCTTATTTGATCTAGGTAGAAAGCTAGTAAGGGCCAAGGCTCTGGTCTTATTGGAGCTAGGTAGAAAGTTACATCTTACTTTTTTATACACACTCTTGTACAGTATCACTGAGATAGGTAGGAAGTTATACCTTATTTTCTGTACATACTCATGTACAGTGTAGCCCAGATACTGTCTTGCTCTTACATGAGCTAGCTAGGAAGTTACACCTAACCTTCACAATCGCCTTTAGCTCTAAGTTGAGATGTACAGTGTAGCCCTGATGAACTCTTGGTCTTTACATGAACTAGCTAGGACTTTATACCTGACCTTGACAGTCGCCTTTATCTCTAGCTTGGAAATCTTGGGGTACAAGCTAATTGCCCAATTTGTTTTGCCATGTTTTGAAACTTGCGCCCTTGTTATTAGACTTCGATGTTACTAGCACTTGATCAAACTCAAAACCCTGATGATTGTAGCATCAAGCAGTATTAATACGCTTGAGACACACAACTCCCCATTAGGTAATCAATCCTTGACTTCATTGCTCTGTTGGGATTGGTTTCCCGGAGGACTTTAATAACCTCTGGGTCCTCTGGCTGCTACCTTCATCAGGGTTTTATCAATTGCTACTTTAACATACAGTAATGTCTTTGCTAATTTTTCAGGCCTTGCCAGCACTGGTGCTAGTGTTTAGCAAAAGCTACAATAAGGTCTTCTAATCACAAAAAAGTACACACTCCATACATAAATTTTCCGTATAAACCAGAGGAATGTTTTTGCTATGATTCTCAATCCTTGCGAGCACTGTTTTGAAATCACCCAACATTTTTCTTTAATGTTGCAGAGACTTATTATGAAGGAAAATAACTTTAATCAACCTGGTGAACGCTTCCATTCATGGCCTCCTGACAGGTAGGATAACCATTCTTAGCCTTTTTAAAATCAATGCTCGGAATCTCCATAGTTCTCATTTTTAAGTCTACGTTTCGGGTCTAATACAAGACCCATCATCAGGACCATTCTTAGCCTATTTTCTAATACTTTTCAGAAGGATTTCTATGTATGGAATTTTGTCAATATCAAAATTGAAATTCATCCAGCTAAATATAATGTTCTTATCCATCCAGCTAAATCTAATGTTCTTTTCTCTTTTGGAGCAGACAAAAGGTCCTTCTCTGTATGGAAGTTTGTCAATATCGAAATTCAAATTCATCCAGCTGATTATAATGGTTTCTCTGTTCTGGAGCAGACAAGACAGATTCATCGGGCGCTTCATCGATGTGCTGTGTGACGTGAAGGTAACTGATGAAATTAGGAGTGTCTGGATATATTATTGGTCTCAGGTATGCAGCATGTATTATTTACAGCTTAAGAAAGTTAATTCATTGGTAATTTTGTACAATCTAGTATGTTCACAGAACTGACAATACCGATTCTGGTTCTGTAGTGTGACCAGGACCTCAGCCAGAGACTGGTGAAACATCTTAACATGAAATCATCGATGTAAGAGATAAGTAATTGAGTGGTGATGGAGCTGAGATTTGAAGTATCTCTCAGGTTTTTTTGCTAATATGTGAATTTGAAGAAAAAACATCAAAACACAATATTGTAGCAGTGTCTCTCAACAAGGATATTATATCTTGATCAATCCTTACTATGATATGTAGGAATTTAGGTGTAGGCCGAGTGAATTTTTTCGTGAAGTTACTAATTATTCACATTCTTGGCTTGGAGGGCCATTGTTGGCTATTGTGGCTGTAATAAATGGGCTAATGATGCCATGTATGGCAGTCTGCTCTTGGAGAGCTTTAATTTTGAAAGACATGAAATCCATATGTGGCAGTGAAATATATGCCTTCAGTACCATGGATCTTATTATCAAAGAATATTTAGGTGTTAGTTCCTGTTTAACTACATACATTGTCCTGTGGAATATGCTCCTTAAAACTTTGTGAGCTCTCCGTATTTTCCAACACTGTGTGCTTATGATTGGCTGGCTGACACAATTTAAGTTGCTTTCTACAGCGAGTGCTGGGTTCTGCCTTCTACAGCTGAATATGCCAACCATATCATAAGTCAAACAGGCTTAAAGAAGCCTTCAGATGATGTATTGAATTTGGTGAGAAGAGACTTATTCAGTGAATTCCATAAAACAGTTCCACATATGCCTTCTCCATTTTTTATGAAATCTCATAGATGGTGAGACTTTGGGTTACATGATTGCAACCTCCATCCTCGTCTATTTGATAACTAGTTTAAATGTCAACCTATAAATTTCTGTTTATCCTAGTCATCGTGAACAGACATTTAATGATGCTTCATAGATGTAGGGTAATAAGGATATATTTGACTCAATATTTCAGCCATAAGCTTATCAACTTCAAAGAAATTAATCTGGCTAATCTGATTTCATATTTTGATTGCAGGGGTAGTGCATTACCAACAACATTCAGTGCAAAAGATGACAAATGTTTGTGGTTAGATAACAAGCGATTTGTTGTTTGTGGTGATTTTTGTGTTGCTCCAAATGTTGAAGGTGCCATATTGAGTGGCCTTGCTGCAACTTCAAAACTTTCACAAGTACACAATTCTCTATAGCTCCTTAATCACGTCAAAGATTTGTTGAACTTAGGACACGTCCAAACAATAGTTTTCCTTTCTGCTGTTATAAGAAAGTAAATTCTTTTGAAGAGCGTCATATGAAATTTCAAACAAGATGTAGGTATTCTAATGCTGGAATCTATCGGGTGTTGTCACGTCCAAACTATTTATGTGAATTAGCATTTGATCTCTTGTCATGAGCATTTTTTTGTTTGTAGCAATGGGTTATTGTAGCAACAACTCCATATTAAAGTCATTATACACCGTCCAACATCGTCAATATGGTTCTCTTTTTTTCCATCTATACATTTTAAGTAATAGAAGTGTGTCAAAGCCTTTGTTCACTTACCATGAAGAGCTCAAAAAGAATGACAATGTATCATTGATCGAGGAAAGAAATAAGTTGTAGCCCCCCTTGCAACTTGTTACATGAAAATGATTCTCTATATGTTATTCTTTTAGATTTTTCATATTATTTCTCTTCCAAAGATTATTAGAAAGAACATGTTGCCCCAATAAAATGACATTGGCTAGTGTTATATTTTAAGCACAAGTATAGGATCTAGTTATGATAAAATGCTACACTAATTACTGCAAGTAGAAAGGGAGACAATAGAATAAATTAACATTAAAAAATACTAAGTGACTAGAAAGCCAATTTGAATTCACTTGATTTTTGCTTTACTTGAGTATAATTAAATAACCTTTTCATAGATAAGTCATGTGCTCTAAGTGTGGTTCCAAGTGCATGCACAACCAACAGAAAACTACCTCTCCCTTAATTGTAGTTATCTGGGCCAAAAATTGAGTTGTAGGGTCTCTAATAGAGTTAGGGTCACTAATAGAGTCAAAATATCTACTGAAAAAACTCTAAAATATGCTTGCTACATGTCATATGGCATGATTTTTCACCTGTGATATTCATTTCAATGGATATTTTTGGACTGTTGCAACAGGGTACATTTTTAAATTTGATGGATTAACATATTGGTGCACACAAGGAGAGAGGAATATCACTAAGATGGATGGTATGCATTCTCAAATGCATGCATACTGAACTGAAGGGTACACCTCCCTAATTCTATTCTTGGCGGCATGCACAGGAATTTTGGGACTTAATGTGCAGGTTTCAAGGAGGAATAGCTTTTTAAAATAAGAAAAAATCATTGCAACGAGGATGAATTCTAGGAGTTTTGATCTCTGTCATTGCAGATTCAGAATCTAAAAGACTTGTAAATGCCTGAAAATCTGGAATGAGTAAAGCTTGGGCACTTGGTCGTCTTCCTCATGTATTTTCCATTGTTGGTGAATGCTTACATCTCTATTTTCAGCCTAGTCAAGTTAATTTTGTGACATGGTGTGGGCCTTTGTCCCCTGGTTTCACTAAGATTATTATGAATTTTCCTAGTGGTCCTTGACCACAAAGATTGGTAAGGTAAGAACTTTCCTCTGATTAGGTTTAAACAATAAGAGTAGGGTTGTGTCTAGGCATATGTTGTAGGGTTCAAAATAGTGTTACGTAGTGAGATTCATCTAACATATATGCCTCACTAGAATTCTCTATCTCTTATTTGACTTCAAGACCCAATGGAAAACACCTATTGTTGGATCCTTCCCAAATATTATTACTATTTTCCTTGTTTATTTTACTTGTTGGCATAGTTCATTCTCAGTGATTTATTTGTAGATCATAGGCAGGTGATACAAATACCCCCTTTTTGTTGGGAACAAAAAACCAAAAGTGAGAGGATTTCAAGAGGTGATATTTATTTTTCTATGAAACATGCACCCAAGGCTCATTTTAGGTGTCAAAACATTCCATGAAAATATTTGTGCAGTCAACATCTCCAATGATCTAAGGAAGTGTACCACATAAGCATCAAGACAAGGTCTAGAAATTCCCATAAGAAAGCTATCTGGAGTGTGAATATCCATCATGGCACAACCAAGGGTTATTAACATATCATACACCCCACATCAGATGAAGAGCCCCCAAGCATGATTTATACACTTTTTCCTTGCACCTAGAAAATGATAGGCTAGAGTTTTAGATCTTCAAGCCACCTTCTCCTTTTATTTTTATGCATTCTTTCTAAAAGAAAAAAACACTTTTTATGGGAAATCCACACTAAATTTCCTTTTAAGGAGGGCCTTATCATACTCGGATGGTCACAATACACACCAATATGTGGTGTTGTATTCATGTACTTGTAGTATTCTTGTACTACGAGGTACAAAGTATTCTTGTCTTAATAAAATATACCATGGGGCTCTCATTAAAACACTTAAATTAAAAACAACGGAGAACAATGTTTTTTTTTCATTAAAGAAAAGGGAGGGTCTCATAACTCATCCTCACCTTGCCTTTTCTTCTCTATATAACTCTTCGAAATTGTAACTTTTGTTGGTCCACCTTAATAAGACACTAGTTTGAGTACATGAGGTTGTAGTTGGATTTTTGAACAAGAAGCTTTCAAAGGGAAGAGGGTCTAGACTTGTGATTGAACACCTTATTTGGTGCAAACATATTCATAAAGATTGATCAATTGATTTTTCATCATCATATAGATCAATTTATATGTTATTTTATACACATGCACATAATCAATCTTCCTAAAAAACGGTTGATCTTTGTATGCCTTAGACCATTAAATGCCACAAATCATAGTAAGATGTGCTTGAGTGTGGATTGAGTAATCACATTGTGGGAATACTAATATGCATCTCTTATGTATATCACAAGAAGAAATGTGAATTGTAGAATTCATGTGAGGTCATAAGAGAGGCATCATGTCATTATGTTAAGGATATAAATATAAAGGGGTGTAAAAAATGTTAATGAAAAAACAGATACCTACAATATATAGTGAAAGCAGGGGTTTTTTAAATTGGGAAAATGCAATGGGTTAGTATTGGTAGGGGGTTAAATAAAGTGATTTTTAGAGGTATTTTCCAATATGTAGTCAAATTAAAGGTATTGTTTAGTATGCCACGAACGCACGTGCTATGCCATAGGTTAATTGAGTGACACACCCGTGAATATGAGTAGGAAGCGTGCTAGATAAATTGATCATTTTGGGTTCATTCATGCTGCCTATGTTATGTTCTTCTACATTAGTTTTTGTAGGCTCCATATTTGGTTTTTAGCTACATCATTGAGGTCAAAAAGCTCCTCTAATGGTGTAAGGCCTCTTGGTATTGAATCATCTTTGCATTGTAAAACCTCAAGGTCCTTTTGGTCTAATTTTCAAGTAATTATGCCTTATAAATATGTTCAAATTGATTTATATCAGCAGTAGAGGGCAGCTCTTTTTAAAGGACTTGTTTTTCATCAAAAAAATCTTCTTTATGGCTTAAGCCAGGAGTTGGTATAGAAAAATCATTTTCATATTGCGGAAAATCATCAATGTGTTTATCTCCCTCAAACACTTGCCAATAGTTTTCATTGTTAATGACTGTAGGCCTATTTTTTACTTTGACTGTGAACAGTTCATTTACATGGGGTATTTGACAATTCTTGGCAACAAAGGCAAGCTCATTTGCAAGGTTATTTTGAGCTCTAGGGATGAAAGTGAGTTCATCTTTTTCAAAAACATTTAGGAGATCTAGGGAAGCATTCCTATATTCTCTTATTCTTGGGTTTTTGGCTGAATACTCCCCTTTTATTTTCCTAATAATCATCTCTGAATCTCCTTGGATTGATATTTTCTTGGCTCCTAAATCTTTGAGCAAATGTAGGCCAAGAAGGAGAGATTCATATTTTGCAATGTTATTAGTGCATTGGAAATCAAGTTTGTAGGAATGTCCTTTGTTTGTATTATGTATCCATACACCAGCTCCAGAACCATCTTTGCCACAAGAGCCATCAAAGCTCATGTTCCAAAGTGTTTCTATCTCATATTCATCCTTATTTTTCTGTTCAAGGCTGCTAAATTTTGAGCTGCTATATTTTTCATTTGAGGGCAAATTTGGCTGTTCAAGTGGGCTTAACTCTTTTTCATTTTCATTTTCTTCTGTGTTGATTTCATCTTCATTGAACAAGATAAATGAATCAATATCTGAATGAATGGAATAAACAGGAGTGTTGTTTGGCCTATCTATGTTGCTTACCATATATTTCATATGAGATTCCCTGTATAACCTTCTTGTCTGGTTAAAGACTGGAATGGTAGCATAAGACATGTTCATTTGAAGGTTCCCTTGAAGTTTGGCTCCCCATGATCTGGATAAAATCATGCCATACTTTGGGGGAATGTCAGCAATAACTATGTCCATAACTAGACCATTAGAAGGAATTTGTGCCAGATTGACAGATAAACCCTTGATCAGACCTAAACACTTGACTCTTCTTGAATCAAAGGAATACAGGTCTTTGTAAGGTTTAGTAATTTCTAGGCCTAATCTCTCCATCGCCACTTTTGGCATAAGGTTGTGAGAGGCACCAGAGTCTAGCATGGCATTGTGTAAGATCTTATCATGTATATTTAAACTGACATTGAATGGAGGGATGGCTCTTTCTTTGTATTTTCCTTCTACTTCAAGACCAAACAACAATTTTGGTTTATCATCTGTCAAGTTTAAAGTATCAATATCATTTCCTATATTCAAATCTTTCAAAACTTGATTTTTATATACATCCTGGGCTACTAGTTCAGCTCAGGGTATGCTAATTTTGATCTTGGCAATTTCTCCCTCAAGGCTGAAAGGGACTAGTGTTTTTGACATATTTACATCTGATTTGTCAAACATAGTCTTTTTCAGCAATTCTGATTTGCTAAGTTTTATTAGGACTGTTATTTTGGACAGATTTCTCAGGGCCACTAGTAGAAGTACTAGGGTAGCTTGGGTCAACACTTTGCTAGCTGATTTTGTCCTTGTTTAAGTCAGTTTTCTTAGCCACCATGTTAGAAATGTTTGATGTATTTTTAGGAATATTTTATGAAGTATTCCTAACAGCATTTTTTGTGTTTTTATTCTTGGAGGTCTCTTGGTTTTTTTTTCTTCTAAGATCATATTGTCTGTGGACCTCAATTATAGCATTTTCAAACCCCAATTGGTAATATTTAGAATCCTCATGATGATTTTCATTTTGTTCTGAGGAGAAGAATCCTTGTTCTTCTTCAGTGAGGAAATCATCACCCTCACTATCATATCCTATCAAATTCACATGATTTTCTTCCAACCTTTCTATCTCCCTTTCTTCTTCTTTATTTACATATTTTTCTTGGAAAGGAGGTCTAATTTGTTGGTCATTATCTCTTTGTCTATTTTGAATAGGATCTCTTCTGAAATTTGGATTTCTATTTCTATTTTGGGGATTCCCTTGGTTCTCTCTAGGAAGTACTCTATTATTTAAGTTTATCTTTTCCAACATTCTTTCCATTACCCTTGCTAAGTTATCAATTTTGGCATCATATGATGAGGTTGATGCCATTATTTCATCTTTGTATGACTCTATTTTTTTTATTTTAACCTAGCTCTTTTCTCAATCAGATTTGATTATACACTTATAGCTCCCCTCTGCATATCTTCTAAATTCAAGGGGTCTCTTTCTCTTAGCTGATAGGCCATGTCTGGGTCAAAGCCTTCTGGAAATTTTGCTAAAGCTAAGCCTAGTGAAGGTTTCATGTTTGGGGGAAGTGTATTGTAAACATTATTGAATCTAGTGCAGTAATATTGGACACTTTCCCCAGCATTTCTTTTAAGTTTTCTATATTCTGAAAGGATTTGGAGAGGGTTCTTTTTAATTTCCCATTTTTTTATGAATGTTTGGTATAAATAAGGGAGATCATTTATGTTACTGGGAGTTAAGCTTTTAAACCAATTTTTGGCTTCTCCTCCTAAACTTTGGGAAAATATTCTCATCTTAATGGTATCTTCTTCTATTTACATGTAATCAAAGGCATCATCCATTTTATCTACATGTTGTTGGGTAGTAGTAGATTCAGTTCCAGTGAAATGGGGAATTCTGGATTGATAATAATCTGGTAAAGGAACCAGAGGATGTGGTAATACTAAGGGAGCATACCATGTTGACATGAGAGGAGTGAATGGGAGATTTACAAGAGGTGGGTTTTTTGAAGGGAAAGTGGGATGAAATGGAGCGTTTTGAATAGTGGATGTGTGGATGGGTGTGGTGGAAGTACTTGGACCAGCAAAC
This sequence comes from Pinus albicaulis, assembly GCA_034641835.2. NCBI lineage: Eukaryota > Viridiplantae > Streptophyta > Pinopsida > Pinales > Pinaceae > Pinus > Pinus albicaulis. The sequence goes on from JAXQQM020068808.1 coordinate 50,639, forward strand.
TGATTATGAGCAGATTTTTTATGGAAGGAGATAAAGTGATGGAGAAGCTGAAAATCAGGAGGAGTGGAAGGAGATTCTTCTCTGTTGAAACTCTGCTGCAAATCTATGGGCTCAAGGTCAGATTGGTCAATATCACTGTGTGACTTGGTTCTAAATAATTTCTTTGAATGGCACAAGTCAAATTGAGGATCTTTCAAGACTGTAAGGTTTTCAGGGAGAGATCTTGTTCTTTAAATAGTCCTATTAGTAGTTAAATTTCCAGCTCTAGAAGTTTGTCACAAAATATTTTCTGGATCATCAACTATAGTAGGAGGATTAGGGTCTGGATGAGATCTGGTATTGATCCTATGTGAAGCCATATTTCAAACTCAAAATTTGGAGAGGCTGAAATTTTTAGGGTTGTTTTCAGAAGGTTGACCTCTCACAGTGTTTAGTAAACTTCTAAAATATGGGACTAGGCTTATAAACTTCTTGGGACTGATTTGATACAATCCTAAGGAAGTCTAAAGAGAGCTAGTGAAGTAATATGCCTACTGGGGCTAGTGGAGTCGCCAGTTGGATATTTTTGGTTGCTTTGAAGATAAATGTGTATGGTCCACAACCAATACTTGACAAAAACCAATCTAGGGATGTTTTTTGGGTTTTCTGAGTTTTTATGTGGTCTTAAGGTTTTTAAGAGTGTCCTATACCTGAATCATCATTTAGCTAAGATGGTGAAACAAACAAAGTCTACTCTATCGCTATCAGTTGAGTTTTCTAAAATTTGATAATGGCTTATGGAGTCCTAAGGTGTACTTCATTTGTCACTGACTCAGAAGGTCCCATTGTGATCACCAGAATGTTGGTTATGGCGATGAGGTGGAAATAAACCACCAGATACTATTTTTCAAGGGTTTCTAAATCTTTTAAGGGAAATTTAAGCATTGAATTTACTCAGAAAGTCCCACCATGATCACCAGAATGTTGGTGGTTTGGCAGATTGGTATACCAAATGAAAAGGAAACATGGAACCAGTCTTTGGAGCCCTAGGAACTAGCCTTCCTAGACTCAAAGAGGGATCTCTCTATTTTTTTGCAAAAGATATGAACTTTTTTTCTTTATAAAGTTGATTTTAGGCTAGTTATTAAGTGTGAGGTTTTGTTGTTTGTTTTGGTTGGGTATAATGATCAAGAATCATAGGTAGAATGAGGAAATATCTAATTCATTAGGAAATGGAGTCTAATTGAAGTCATGATAAGTTCATCAATGGATCGGGGAGCATCATAGGGAAAATATAACTTTGCCAGTGGATCTTCAAGTTTTAGGGGTAATGAGATGGACATCAATTGTAAGAATGAAAAGTAGGGTAAAGGGAAATCAAGAATCCTTTATCATATGTACTTCTCAACAAAGGGACTTAAATATCACAAAACATGAAGACGCAATCAATATACAGGGAAAAACATAAATTCGACAATCCACACTTCAGCAAATAATAATTCAAGACAAAATTTTCCAATGAAATATACAAGGCAAGAAACTCATTTAACTTCTAGTGATTTCACCTTCAAGGACAGAAAACACTTAAGAAACACATATAACTATAATCAGAGAAGAGGGAACTCCTAAACATCCTTGATTATATTTATGAAGATCTCCAAAACAATTAGTTAATCAAGTACAAAAGGTATGATCGAAACAAAACCTCTTCGGTAGACTTTAAAGAATGGTACTTTATAGAGAGACTTCAAAAAATAGTGTTTAAGTGGCAGCAAGTAAGAAGGGATAACCATAAATCATGCTTGATACCAACTGTATTCAACTATTTATGAAATAAAAAGGCTTAGGGGGTCTAGAGAGAAATTAATAATTATCTAAAACGTTCTAGAAGAAGAAAACATTAACGTAGTGAAGAATAAACAGAACTAAGGTGCTTTCAAAAGACATTTCTTAGCCTAAAACATTTATTCTACTGCAACATAGAAAGGTGGAAACATAATGAAATAGGAAATAACAATAACATATTAGAAGCACTTCACCAACAACCAAGCTCAGGGATCCAGTGATCTAACCTCCTCCATCAACAAACAAAACAGGGCATCCACAAGTAAATTCCAAGAGACTATGTATTACTTCAAAGAGTCATCAAATGCCAACAACATAATGAGTTCAGATGCAGTATTTATGCTACAAATGAGGAGGTGAAGTTAATCTAGGGTTTGAGTGTCATTTATTACAGAGTTAACGAATCCTAACCTTGAATACCATGCAAGGCTCAAGGCAAGAATATCTGCAGATATTTCTCTGAATAATAATTTCTATCTTAACTCCTAAGAAAAAATAATTGAAATGTTTGACTTTAAGGCCTATTCATAACTTTTAAAATAACTATCTAGCAGATATAAATATCTCTGACTCAGCCTAATAACTGATAAATGATTTATTGAAGGATACAGAGCACTAGGTGGCACAAATATCTTTTGAAAGGAATAACTGCCATAGGCTGAGTCATTCGACTTTGTCTTGGGTAAATCTACCTTTGCTTTATCTTTAATCTATGTGTTTAGGCTTTAAAATTGTTTGCTTTTTATCATATTTTCTTCAATCCTGTTTGATCTTTGTTCTATTTATTTAATTATTTCTTTTATTTCTTTTGATCTTTTTTCCTTTATTATTTTTGTCTTTACACTGTCTTCTTTCTGTCCTTGACTTCTGCTTCTCGGGCTAATCCTTTGATTTTATCTTCTGAACTGTGATTATACCTCTAATCTTTATGCTTTCTTTCTCTCATTGTTTCTCTGACTATTTGTTTTTCTGTGTGTAGGGGAGGCCTTTCTTTCTGGCTGGAGGGTTGATTTTGATCAGTCGATGATCATGTTTCATCAACTCTATTCATTAACATAAACCCTCTTACCATTATCGACCCTTTATGAGGTCCTGGATCATCATTCGGGCCTCAAATTGATTGAATTTGGCCTTATGGATTGGATTTCAATTACGTCCACCATTAAAACATGCAAAAAACATAACCAATTAGTTTTAAAACCTACAGGAGGGTTTCACTGCATTTTTGGGGTATTAAGCTATCGGGAGGCATTTGCAGAGGAGGAGAGGGTTCAAGGGGAAAATTTCTAGAGGTAGAACTAGGAGGAATGAGAGCGATAAATTTTTGAAAAATGGCACGGAGGGAGGTGGTTTTTGAAAACCACAAGTGGTCTATCGCATGAGGAATGGGTGGTAAGTGGTTTTGGGCAAAGTGGACGCGATATACTCCAGGGATTGACGCATGGCAGGCGAATACCGCCTATTTGGCGTGGGTTATAAAACTTTAAACCTATCATAATAAAAAATGTGATGTACATCTCGGGCCATCGGATCTTGGTTCTGGAGATCAACGGTGCGGAAAGGCTCAGGGGAATGGAGAGCAGGTTTCGAGAGTGGAGCCCGGGGACAGGTGACATAATTCGAATGGATGTGGGGTATAGTGGAGAATGGGGCCTGGGCACGAGGTGATGTGGTGATCCTTTGTCGTGTAGCACGGGGTTTGAAAGATTCACGGGTTTGGTTGTATGAGAGTGGAAAGCGAAAAATGTTGGATGGGGGAACGGATCTCCGATCAACGTTAGGGATGGCTCGATTATGGGCTCAGGGTAAAGTGGGATGTGAGGCCTGTATTTTAATTTTTTAAAGGTTAAGGACCTTGATGATAAGGTTTGTGGGGTGTATAAAAAAAAATAAGGGGCGGAAGTATATCTTTCATGGGGAAAAGGGGCTTAGGAATTTAGCGGAGGCCGAGGTCTCATGGGTAAAAGGGTTGGGGCTTTAAGAAAAAAGGGCTTAAGGCCTATTATATCAAAAAATCAGGTTTTAGACCTAAAAACGGTGTTTTTTAATAGAATTAAAAGGACCCGATAGGCTAAATTTTTGTTTTAAACAATGTAAAAAAGGGAGTTTTTTTTACATTGTTTAATATGTTAAAGGAAAAATGATGAATGAAGGGGTTTTATGAGGGTTTTGAGGAAAGGATAAAATGGGTTTTTCAGAGGAAGAAGGCCATGAATGAAAGTGAGGTGAGGTGATGAAATGAGGCAAACAGGCCAAAATGAGAAAAATCCCTTTTTGCAGCAGTGGGGTAGACCTTTTAGGAGGCAGAGAGAGGAAAATATAATGTAAATAGCTTAACTTAGGATAATGAAGGCAGTGAGATTTCTAGAACTCACAATATTTCTCAAATCTTGTTTCTAGAAATCTAGGATCATAATTTAGTCATCTTTTAATATCAGCAAAACTTATTTATGACTAACAGGAACTTCACTTTGCGGGGTTGATTGGAAGGTTTGTCCACATTGGTTGCATCTATATCAATGGTTTCTTTTTTGACCCATTTATTATTTTTCTTCTTCTTCTTAAGCCTTTTCTTCTTCTTCTTAGCTTCCTAGGTACTAGAATCAAGACTTTCACCAGGCGAAGAGGAAGAAAGGGGGGAAGAAACAACAGGTGAAGAAGGAAAAGGGTCAAATTTAGGATCAACATGCGATTGATGTTTTCAGGTGGAGGAGAGCTCAGTTGAGAAGAATTTTGGACATTCAGGAAGGGAAAACGTTGTCATATAAGGAGAACCAATATTTCCAAAAGGAGGAAAAATACTGGGATTCCCATCAGAGGGATTTTCTTGATTGGTAAACTCGGAAAAAGTTTCCATCAATATCAACCTAAAATCTACTAAGGAGGTGTTCCACAAAGAGGATGTTATGCCATGGTCAATCAATTGATTTTATAAATTAATAACAAAAATAAATCAAAAAGGGGAATCTAGGCATAAAGGTTTACCAAGCAATCATGAAATAAAATATACACCTTGGTGGACCAAGGACTTAACGTATGGAAAAAAATCTCCCCGAATGTTATTTTCAGTGTATCACGGTATACAAGGTGGAAAACTCGGTTACTTATTAATAGATATCATCCTATATAGGACTCCAAAATATACTTGAAAATACGTGGGAGTGAAGTCCATAGTAGTGTTGTCTAATGTGTAACTATTTGATGAGAGCATTCCCATATACTTTTCATGTGTGGAGTGTCATCTGATATACCAAAAGGTACATGGAGAACAATCCTATACACTTACGTACATGGAATGGAATTTCACCCCCGGGATGCAACGTTGGCTAACAATGACAACTCTTACGTTTAATGACGCCATAACACATCTTTAGCCTAGACCTCTAGATGTTTTTGTTAATGTTTTAAATTCTCCTTAGGTTAATTGATATAAATTTTAAAGTTGAACGTGAATTATATTTCAGTTTCAAGGCTCAAAACTCGATGTCACCTAAACACACCTATGATGCAACTAACATGAAAAAATAACACTTTTCATTTTCAATTAAAGTTATCTAGTGTAGGGAAGAGGTGAAAACAATGATGCAACAATCAAATACGCAGAAAACAAGAAATTCCTAACTAGATATTTCAATTTCACTATTCCAATTCAATTCAAAGCATTAAAATATGCCAAACCATGCAATCTGATCTATGCATGATTCCTCTGAAAACTATGCAAATGTAATATATGCATAATTTTCTTTCTTGTTGTGAAAATTAGAATTCTAACTATGAAAATGTAATATATGAAAGAGAATTCTTTGAATCAAACACAAGAGGATTCCAATGAAATCAAACATGATCTGAAATTTCATGTACAAAGGACTCAAACTAAATTTGTATGAAAATTCCCAAAATCAAAAGAGATGTCACTCAAAGGTGATTAACACTCATACACAATTAAGCAAAAACATGCAATTTCACACTAGTGAACTCCAATTTTCACACACAAAACCCTATATGCAAAATAAAAAAAAATTATGCAAATAAAGTAGGAGAAAAACTTTAGAGATCAATACATTCTAGATATTTTGACCAAAACCCTAAGAAAACTCAATTTTTTGGACCAGCGTGGGCAGACAGTGGAATAAGGGGTCTTAAGAGCTACTGTAAGCAACCAGATCTACGCTGACAATGCTCTGTTTTTTAGCAAAAACGTGTTGGCCAAGAAAAACTTAGGAAAATATAAACAAAATTGAAAAGAGATCCATATTTGACACTCTAAGAAAAACACCACTCAGAATACAAATCCATAATCAATCAAAGTTACATATCATTAGAATTTTGGCCAAAATTAACAAAAGATACCAAAAACAAAAGGAGGTTTGAAGCGTTATTTCTTCCCCAGCAGAGTTGCCAATTTTTTGTTCATAAAATCCTTTATGCAGACATAAACTAACCCTCTAGTCCTATGGTAGGATCTAGCAACAAACAAGGACACTTACATGCAAATTTTCCTAATTTATATTAGAAAATACAAAGGAGGATAGATCTCCTACCTCTCTGTTGTGAAACCAGCTCCAAAAATAGAAGAGAAGAGATATCAAGGCTTATAAATAAGCCACTTTGAGGGGGAAACCTCCAAAACATTACATGAATGAACAATTCTTGGACGATACAAATGACAAAACCTCCTTTCTATATATAGGAGTCCATGGGGCCACAATGTAGTCCTAGCTGACCTAAAAATAATAATGTAAGGGCACAATAATAACAATATGGGGGTTACAGGGGTACAACAATAACAATAAGGGGGGCTACACTAACATAATAAGGGACTACACTATTAATATAGGGACTTAACATGCCCCTCTCCTTAAAACAAGTGTTGTCCTCAACGCTTGATTATTTCTTGATGCTTTTGTATAAAATTCTCATCCTCCCATGTGGAATCTTCTACAGGAAAGTTCTTCCACTTGTTGAGATACTCTGAAATTGATCATACTTGTCGAGTTCTTGTTTCTGTGACTGCTTCAGAACTTCTTTCGATGTGATGTTGATCTTCCTGTTGTTTCATTAGATTCTGCACCAAAGTTAGGTTATCCTTTGAGAGTTGGAGAACTTGTTGTTGATGTTCGATGTGATCTTCCACTAATTTATCATCCATATTAGCTATTATTTGATCCTTCAAACCATCCAACTTAGCCTCCATTTCTTCTTTTAAACCATCTATGTCATCTTCGGTTGCTCTTCGTAAGATCGAAATTTGTTGCACTTGGTACCGTAATTTTGATATCTCATACTGCAATTATTCCTCATCATGGGTCATAGTGTAGCTTTTTGAGGGCTTAATTGGTATGGAATTATTTTTTTGAGGCATTATAGAACCCAATACTGATAAAAATTCTAAAATATGCCCTTGGAATCACTTCAAACTGCTTTTTCAAACAAACGTTATGCAATTTTAAAAACCAAATACACACCTTTTGCTTGCTTTTGAGAAACTTGATATTGAAACTGAATTATCTATGTGATTTTAGGATCCTCAATAACTAAAATTTGGCCCTAGAGTAGCCCTCTGAATATTTTTTCGAATGCCATAGGTCTAACCTGATTTGGACTCTTCAAGACAAAGTTATTTCCAATCTCCCACAATGACCTAATTATGGACTGGTTCAGTAGAGCGAAATTGTAAAACTTTCCATGTGTCACTGTTTCCTCCTTCAGCCCTAAATTTTATAGAAATGAAACTACATTCTATGTACTTGTGACCAATTTTTATATAATATCAATCCGACACTCAGAGAGAGAGTTATGACGTTTTTCCCACGGTCACCTCTTTGAGATGAAATTCGGGAGCCTGACAAAATCCTAACTTCCACAGATCCTATCTCAAAACATATTGCGAACCAACATCTGAAATTTTTATAGGATGTTCTTCAGGATTTTGGCTTCGCTCTGCGCAAATTTTAGCTCCTAAAACCTCATATAAAAAAAATTATAGCGAAAATTCTACAATGGCCTGTTTAGGTTAAATTCAGGAGCCTACAAAAATACCTAAATTCCACAGATCATATCTCCGAAAATATTGTGAAAAAAGCTCTAAAATTTTGCAAAAATGTGCCTCATGATTTCAGCTTCGTACTCTAAAAATTTCAGCTTTTGAACCTTTGTATAAAAAATGTTATAGCGAAAATTCCACGATGACCTATTTGGAGCAGCAAAACCCTATAATCCAAAGCTCTGATACCAAATGTTGTGAAACCAACTCCAAAAATAGAAGAAAAGAGATTCCAATGCCTTATAAATAAGCCACTTCGAGGGGGAAACCTCCAATACATTACATGAATTAACAATCCTTGGATGATACAAATGACAAAACCTCCTTTCTATATATAGGAGTCCATGGGGCCACAATGTAATCCTAGCCGACCTAACTATAATAATGTAAGGGCACAATAACAACAATATGGGGGTTACAGGGGTACAACAATAACAATAAGGGGGTCTACACTAACATAATAAGGGACTACACTATTAATATAGGGACTTAACACTCTCTTTGATGCTAATACCCTTGATGTCGGCATTAACTCTTTCTCTTCCAATATCATGATATCCTCTTCACTGGTATAGATGAGTGCATGCAATAAAGGTCAAATGGAGACAACAAAACTATGTAAAGAATAATATTATCTAATGCAAATTATGTAACAGAACAAGGATAATTATAATAAATGGACAATAATTGACACATTTATGGAAAGAAAACATATATTGTATTTTTAATTGAATGAAAGGGGAGAATTACAACCAATGAAGCCTTGATGTTGGAAGCCTCATTTGAGTGAGATTCCAAGTCCAAGCCTTAGCCTTCAAGCACCTTTTATCCTTTGAAAATGGGCAACATTTGGGCACAATTTAGCACTAGGATGGTAACCAACCAGCCACCAGCCAACCTACTCTAGCTAACATTTAGTGGATGGTGGGGATTTTATTTATAGGGAAGGAGAGGGAGTTGAGTATCCATGGAAAGAGGGAGGAGTTCCACATATCATGGGAGATATCCATTGAAGGAGGATATAGGGCCAAGAATGGGAGGTATCGTTCCAATCTTCAACTACTTGAAACCATGTCGTTGTTCTCGAGCTTTCTGGTAAGAGAATCTTCTCCTCCATTTTGGGCAAAACTGTCTGAAGAGGAGTAGCGTGAATTTTCCCGATAAAAGCTGTGTTGGTAGATCTAGACATGTGTAATGCCAGAGGTTACTAGCGTGAGACATTAGTTGTTGGAAATGTGTTGGGCTTAAAAAACAAGGTTTTTGACAAGCTCTTCAGAATCTTTTCAAGGCAATTTTTCTTCCACTTCTTCAGGGATATTCCTCTAATCTCCACAAACATGTTTCATGGTGAATACATTGTTTTCCACAACTTTCATCACTTTGCAACACTTGTGACATTGATGACACAAAGTGCGACACTTCAAGATACGATACTGGGAGTGTGAAAAAATACTATATAATACCCATGCCAGTAATATTACCCACCAGTCCCATCATTATCTTTCCACTTGCCAACTCTTAACAGTTTTCACCTACTTCATCCACCGTTTATTTTTTGGTACCGCCAATGGTTGGTTGTTAGTGCCAGCTTTTAACACTATCGGTGGTCCGCCAGTGATCCTATCGGGCGGGTTCAACTCCCACCTGTGTCGTTTAATATATAATATATGTATGTTGGTTGGGCTCGATTGTTCAATTTTGACCATTGACCAATCAACCTATTTTTGTATTTTTTTTAATTTGAATTAAAATGTTTTCATGTTTTGCTGTCGAATTTTAAGGGGTCATTGGAAAAATTAAGTAGGAAAAAATTTGGCCAATTTCTGATGCAGGAGCATTCTACTCAAAAAATCATTGTATATTTGGTTGACTTAGGGGTGTGATTTTTTTTGTTTATTAATACGAAATTTGTGTATTTTTAATAAACTATGTGAAAATGTGAGAGGTGTTTGACTTGTGAAGATCTCATAGAGATCTTAGGGATTAAGGGATCCTAGAATAGAGGATTAGTTGAGTTAAAAGTGGAATTAGAGATTTTAGGAATTAGTTGAGTGATCTATGGAGAATATCATGGATCCAAAATGAAGCATAACTATGTAATTTTTTTTATAATTGTAAGCCTAGGGACATGAGGAAAAAAAGAGAGAGTGGCCAAATGAATGAGGAACAAGCCATGGAATATAGAGAGAGTGAGATTCTTGGTAATTTATTTGTACATAAATGATTGAATGAAATAGTTTACTTGTCTATTATTGATAAAACCTAGTTTGTATGTGTGTGAATCACTATGTTTATGTTTTCAGATTATCTCCTGACTTATTTTAATTCTGGAAAATGACGAATAGAACCCGAATTCCAGCTACGGAAATGATTCATTGTTGATCAAAATTTGGATCAACAGTTATCGATTAATGAATTGCAAGTGTCATTGAATTGTGTATGGTTACCAAGGATGTCGGATGGTATAAGATCAAATGTTGGGAATTAAAAAATTAACCATGCTAGTGTCAATCTGTGAATGTGAAATTAGTTTTCATGTGAATCATCTACAGAGCATAAAATGCATTAAATTGTAAATTTGTAGTAATAAGAGGATTTCTCTACGTTGAGATACATTGATGTAATATTTTGAAGTTTCCTTTTGTGGAATCAGTGTTTAGAGGTTTTTTTTAGAAATCTATGTGCAGGATGTAAGGAGAGAGCTAATAGAAATCCTACTCTTTGGCTGTAAGGAGTGGGATTTAAATCCTAGAGGAAGGGACACATTACAGATGTTTGTGTTGGCAGTAGTAAAGGAAGAGCACCATGGTATAAAAGGAAAAGGGCCTACGCATTAGTATTTTGGAGAATTTATTTTGGTTTTGACCCGAAGCCCCATAGACTTGGCACCGATGATTATCACGCATGGAAATTTAAATTGATTTCTAGTAGCATGGATTAAGATGTACAGACAATCAAAAACACATTGGTATGATTTGAGAGCCTTGCATGGAATCAGATCAGTATCAAAGAATGCATGGAAGAGAGGCTAACTATTTCAAGTCGAATTTTTGAAGCATTAAATCAGAGTGTGAACTAAGTTGTGAATGGGTATTTCTGGAAGAATCGTTGTTTGGAAGTTTACTTTGAAATAAAACGCAATTTCTATGTAGAAATTGGTGATGATCTGCATGAGTAATTGATGGTCACCGGGATGTGGAGTAGCAAAACTAGTCTTGTGTGGATCAATACAGTAGATCCAAGTATTGAATCAAACCCTGAGTGTTGATATTGTGTAGAGGCAAAGTAATCATAAGCAGTGTTTACAATGCAAAGTTAAGTGACTGTAAGCTTGGGAAAATGGTGGATCTATATCAAAACCAAGTTGAATGACACTGTAACGATGGCATGATTATGGCAAGTAGATGTGATAGCAGATGAAGGGTAGTTGACAACCCACAGGCGTAGATAAGAAGGTATTTCTATTTTTGAACTAGTAGTCCATTTCTTGTTATGAAGTTTATTTCATGTTCTGGCAATTGGGTACCAGTTCTCAACTCCAACGTTTTCATGCATCCAGAAAAAATGAACGTAAATGAGCACATGGATTTAAGTAACATAGTGTTTACATGCTCTTGTGTTCCCTTGATCATGCCCAGGTAATCCAGAGAGAAAAAACAATTCTGAATTTAATCCTTCCAGGTTTATGCATATTGATTTTAAAGGCAGTTTTTACCAAATAGATGGGGATAGGATGGGTTGGAGTCTTTGTCTCAAGACTTGTAATGTAACCTTATGTTTTCAAGTTACTGATGATGGAGTATTGACCTGAAGGGTCATCATTTGGTATCAGAGCAGGAATGCTCTTTTGGAGACAGACATAAGTTCTTTATGAGAAGGAAAGTTACTTTGGGAGAAGTAGTTACATGCAAGGGAAAGAGGTTAGATCAGCCAGGGATGGAAGCTGATCAGAAGCATTTTAAAGTGGCCATGAAAATTTGGTAGTGGCAAGCTTTCAAAATCTTAATAGCAAGGAGTAGGTCTGTCATGATCTGATATGTTAATGGAATTTATTCTAACATTGTTTGAAGTGTAGGTAATAGTTGTTGAGGAGAATCTCAGCAAGTAAATCACAGCTTTGAAGCGGTGATGAAAGAAGTGGCAAGGACTTATTGAGAAAGAACAGTGTGGCAGAAGCTGATTGTTCCATATGAGGATTAGAATATAATAGAACAGTTGAGTGTTCTTAAGAGAAGATGATTTGAAGTCTAGAAGCCTAGAAGGATTAGAGAAGAAAGATCAGAAGGTTCCAGATAAATAACTAGTATTTCAAAAAGACCAAGTACTGAGGAGAAGCTTGGTGAGGTAGTGGTAGCAAGGTGAAAGAGAAATGTTATTGTAGAGGCTTAGTGCAAACCATAGCAAGTGTGAGGAAACGCATCGAGAATGAGACGAAGATGACTATTGATATTCATAGCAGAGGTTCGGAGAGAATTCATAGTAGAAGAAGAGAGAAATAATATGCCAAATAAAATGGCATGAGAAGGAAGATGAATGATGAAGAGTATGACAAAGAAAAGGCTGAGATAAGAATCCATCTTAGTTTTTTGATGGAGATTTTCCAGAGAAGTAAAGAAGACCAGAGGTATGGTTATATAATGAGAAAGAAGGTGAAATGGCATAGACTACAGGAGAAGAGAGAGAATAGTGTGAATACTAAATTAATAGAGGAGATTGGGAAGCTTGAGTAGATAATGGATGTTCAATTGAGGTTGGAGAAGCTCAAAGGAGTTGAGATACAAAAAAACAAAGTGTTTGGAGAATAAAAAGTTCCTTGTGAACTTGAAGATGGAGCAATGATGTTTGAACCATCAGTTGAGGCTACTGAGCCTTGTGATTTTGAAATTAAAAATTTTTGTATGTTTTCAAGTGTAATACATGATTATGGACAATATTTGGGTATTTTCAAAGAGGAGGAAGAGGAGATACAAAATCTGAATTCTATTTTAAAGAAGAAGGATGAGATAGTTAGGTCTCATGAGGAAGCTCATACACAATTGGAGGAAAATATTGATTTTCAGCATACTACTAGAGCTGTAAGTAGAGGGAGTTTGGCTTATATGGGTAGCCAAAAGCAAGCAGAAGAGAAGGAAGATATCAAGCATATAAATTTAATGCTTGGGGAAGCTAACATAGACATCTTGTTGTTAGAAAATCTGTGAAGGGAGTCTGAGTCAAGCCATGGATTGTGACCTCAGATAAATTATTTGAGTTTTAGTAATTTTGATGAAGAAATGAGGTTTCTAGAAGAATTCATAGGTAGATATGCAAATGAGTAAGATTCAGTCATCCCAAAAAGACAGGTGGAAGTGTCACATAACAGTAACAAAGAGAAGAATAGAAATGTAAAGGAAGATGGGGCATATATGTCTCATGCTAAAGAAGAATCAGTCTTAGAACTGAAGGAGACTAAACTGACTACTAGGATTATTCAAGGAGATGAAGGACAACTATGGGATGTTGTCAAGTGAAAGGAGGAGAGTTATGCTAGAATTGATAAGCAGCATAGTGATGAGGTGTTTGAAAGGAATCGGGTATAAATTGAATTGTTGAACTGTTTGCTGGAAGCATCTGAGCATGAGAAAGGGATTGCAAAAATTGATAGAAGAATGTCTCAAGTTTTGGCTGAGACAAAAGCATATATTAGTTTGCTAAACTATGTTATGTTAACTAATATACAGATAAGTATGAGTAAATATATTACTGTAGTCAAGGAATTGGAGAGCAGTTTGCTTTTTGAAAGTAAATTTGTAGACAAAGAGCAGCAATTGGATATTGCAAAGGGATATCTTCAAGGTTATTTAGTAATTTTGGGTGGCAGCAATATCTACAGCAGTATCTGGAGCAATCTCAAGAATAATAGAAGAGGTTGAAGCAAAAAAAGTTGAAGAAGGTAATCAGCAGTTTGAAGATAAATGGACATAGTGCAGCAAAGTGCAGTGGAAGAACAATGAAAATAACGTTTGTTTACAGCAGAAAACTAAGTTGCAAGAGGCCAAAGATGAATTATGGAAATTGATGCAAGTTCCTAAGAAAATATATAGTAGGAAAAAGCAATTAATCCACTATAAAGTCGAATGGAGAGTGAAGAATGATGAAAGTAAGGACAATGGAGCACTACATCATAAGATATGGAAACCATGAGTAGCAAGAAAAGACAGTAGAGTACATTAACAACACTTAAATGAAGCAAAGAGATCACTGCAAAATGAAGTCTGGGATCTAGGGGGACATCGCTTGGAGACACATGATCTAGAGATCATGATTTCTTTAAACTTTGGGAGTCTGATGCAGGAGCATTCTGCTCAGAAAATCATTGTATATTTGGTTGACTTAGGGGGTGTGATGTTTTTAATTTATTAATAATAAATTTTATATTTTTAATAAATTATGTGAGAATGTGAGAGGTGTTTGACTTGTGAAGATCTCATAGAGATCTTAGGGATTAGGGGATCCTAGAATAGAGGATTAGTTGAGTTAAAAGTGGCATTAGAGATTTTAGGAATTAGTTGAGTGATCTATGGAGAAGATCATGGATCCAAAATGAAGCATAACTATGTATTTTTTTATAATTGTAAGACCTAGGGGCATGAGGAAAAAAAGAGATAGGAGTGGCCAAATGAATGAAAATTGGGCCATGGAAAATAGAGAGAGTGAAATTTTGGGTAATTTATCTATACATAAATGATTGAATGAAATAGTTTACTTGTCTATTCTTGATCAACCCCAGTTTTCATGTGTGTGAATCACTATGTTTATTATATTAGCTTATCTCCTGACTTATTTGAATTCTGGAAAATGACAAATAGAACCCGAATTCCAGCTATGGAAATGATTCACCATTGATCAGAAGCTATATCAATAGTAATCAATTAATGAATTACAAGTTTCATTGAATTTATTATGGTTACCAGAGATTTCATATGGTATAAGATCAAGTGTTGGGAATTATACCATTAACCATGCTAGTGTCCATCTGTGAATGTACAATTCATTTCCGTGTGAATCATCTACAGGGAATAAAATGCATTAAATTGTAAATTTGTAGTAATAATAGGATTGCTCTGCATTGAGAAACATTGATGAAATCTTATGAAGTTTCCTTTTGTGGAATCAGTGTTTATAGGTTTGTTTAGAAATCTATGTGCAGGATGTAAGGAGAGAGTTGATAGCAATCCTACTCTTTGGTTGTAAGGAACCAGAATTAATCTCAAAGGAAGGGACACATTACAGATGTTTGTGTTGGCAGTAGTAAAGGAAGAGCACCATGGTATAAAAGGAAAAGGGCCTGCGCATTAGTATTTTGGAGAATTTCTTTGGGTTTTGACATGAAGCCCCACATACTTGACACCGATGATTATCATGCGTGGAAATTTAAATTGATTTATGGTAGCATGGGTTCATATGTACATACAATTGAAAACACATTGGTATGATTTGAGAGCCTTGCATGGAATCGAATCAATCTCAGAGAATGCATGGAAGAGAGGCCAACTATTTCAAGTCGAATATCTGAAGCATTAAATCAGAGTGTGAACTAAGTGATGAATGGGTATTTCTATAAGAATCATTGTTTGGAATTTTTCATTGAAATAAAACGCAATTTCTGTGTAGAAATAGGTGATACATGAGTAATTGATGGCCACCAAGATGTGGAGCAGAAAATCCAGTCCTGCACAGATCAATAAAACAGATCCAAGTATTGAATCAAAGCCAAAGTTTTGATATTATGTAGAGGCAGAGTAATCATAGGTAGTGTTTACAATGCAAAGTTAAGTGACTGTAAGTTTTGGAAAATGGTGGATTCTTATTAACACCGAGCTAAACAATGCCATAAAAATGGAATGATTATGGCAAGCAGATGTGATAGCAGATGAAGGGCAGTTGAAAACCCACAAGTGTAGCTAAGGATGGAGTTATGTTTTTGAACCAGTATTCCTGTTCCTATTCTGAAGTTTAGTTCCTGTTCTGGCAAGTGGGTACCGATTCTCAACTCCAATTTTTTCAGACATCCAGCAAAACTGAAGGTAAATGAGCACATGGATTTAAGGAACAGAGTGTTGACATGCTCTTGTGTTCCCTTGATCATGCCCAGGTAATCTAGAGAGTGAAAAAAATTATGAATTTAATCCTTCGAGGTTTATGCATATTGATTTTAAAGGTAGTTTTAACCAAATAGATGAGGATAGGAAGGGTTGGAGTCTCTCTCAATAATTGTGATGTAACCTTATGTTTTCAGGTTATTGAAGATGGAGTATTGACCTGAAGGGTCATCAATATCGTCTGCCACAAAGGTAAAAAAATTTCACCTCGTTAATAATTCATGCAACATGTTGACTAGGTGTCACGTAGTGCATTTTGATTTGCCTATACTACTGACTAGGTCATTGACTCGGTTTCTGACGTCACCTACCATGTGTCACCTCTTGATTGGCTCTCTATCGACCATACTGCCACATCACATTGTTGATGTTAGCATTTGTAGGGAGGATGTTAGCATCTGTATTGTTGATGTCAAAGCTACATGTCATTATGTGGGTCATGACTACAAAAAAAAAATTTGTTTCTCAAAAAATTCAGCAGGTCATAACTTTCACATACGATGTTATATTGATGTTTCATTCATGTTGTTGAATTTTGAATGACGAGCTCTTCGATTTGAGATAAGTTTTGCTCAGTTTCAAGGACTTCAAAAAATTTCCCTTTTAGGATCTTGTTGGATCATGGATGAGCCAGAAGTAGACATTTTTTGCACTCAACACTATTGAAGCTGACTATATTGAAACTAGCTTGATGAGTTGTGAATTAGTGTGGCTTCATAAGAAACTCACTAGATTGTTTGATCAGGTGTTGGAATTGAACATGATATATTGTGACAATCAAAGTTGTGTGAAGCTTTTAGACAATCCATTTTTTCATGACAGGTTGAAGCACATTGAGATCGGGTACCACTACATTTGTGACATGGTAGAGAATGGATCAGTGAAGCTCCAATATGTTTCTACAAATGAGCAGGTTTCTAACAATCTCATAAAGCCTTTGCCTAGGGCGGAGCTTGTATACTTTAGGGATAGGCTTGGAGTGGTTGAGAATGCCTCCCTTGGTAACAGGGAGTGTTGATGTTGTAGCATAAATGGGTAGATATTATCCCTAGGTCATGATTGAAATCTCATGGGTAATGATTAGGGGCCATGTAATGTAGCTAGAGAGATTGGCCTATTGAGCGCCAAAGCTTGGAGTGCTCCTCCGGTCAGGGGTTACCTAACCATATTTCCAAGGGTTACTTGGATAGTGGGTTGAGTGAGTGCCTACAGCATAAAACAAGTGATTTTCCATTCAATAGCATGTTACGATATGTGGGAATGGTAAATGGGCCCATGGTTTCACCATGTGTCAGGGGGTGATTGATTCCAAGTGAAGACTTAGTGGATTGGTGAAATAAAGGCTATTCTTGTGTCAAGGGGTACCTAGGAAACCAATGGGTAATTGGCTTGTGGATTAATAGATACATTTGTAAAGGGGATATGTCTAGTGGGTAACTAGATTCCTTTGCATGATGTTGATGCAATATTCTTTCCACATGTAGTGAATGGATACATCAACGTAGCAAGCTCTTTCTGAGGAAGTTGTAGGGATGAATTTAGCTTGTTTGACCATATTTGACTTGCTTTTGTAGAAGACATATTATCTCTCTTTTGACTCGGTTTGAATTAATTTATTTGATTGGTCATGTTGAGCAAGTTTGATCCGGTGCTGAAAAATATTCTCAAAAATTAAAGTTGTAGGAATGGATTGAAACCTACGCACTTGCGTATATCTCGTCATTTTGAATCTGACGCAATTTGTTTTATGAAAAACCGAAATCGTATGCTCCCATAAATGAGTATTGTTCATTTTCCCAAATATGAAAATTTAGAAAAGAAAAAGTATTATTGATTGTGTATTTTAGGCCTGTGGCAGGCTGCCACATGGCCTCTTCTTATTGGTCGAAATTCATTTTTTTAGGCCTACCACTGCTTAACATGTGGCAGGCCTGGTGATAGCTGAAATGGATGCATTTGATTGGTTGATTAGTGGCCAACCACAAATTGTCACGTGGCCCAACCGGAGGCCGCCATGTGGTAGCATGGGGACCACTAAAATTTTTCCTGGAATTTTGAATGTGACTCAACGAGAGTCGAAACCACAACCTCCATTGAAAAAGCCAACTTGATTACCGTTATGCCATTATATTCCTTGTTAATGGAGGGTGGGTTTGTTATATTTAAGTCATATATTGTGGGGGGGTGAGCTAGGCCCTAGCCACCCACCATAAGCCTAACCATCGACCGACACCACCACATGTGACAACATATAGTGGAACCGTCGGAGAGTCTTAACCATTGGACTCAAAGCGCCAGTCAGAGGGCTAAGTCATGGGGGCTGACCCCAGGAAATGTGGCGATAATGTAACCATGTGTCTGGAGGATTTGGGGGCCTAACCGAAAAAGGTAGATGGTTAGCCCTGGCCCCCAGGAACATGCCCCCCCCCCCACATGACCCAGTTTTTCAGATTTGTGCTGATTTTTTGCCAATTTGTCACTCCATTAGTGGAAATCGGGTGATCCGGATTTATGCGGGAATGCAAAAAAATAAACACATAACCATAAATACAAAGATGCAGCAGAAATAACACTTCATTTCATTAATATTAAAGAACTGAAATTTTCTTACAGACAAAATGGAAATAAAACTAGCTAGGGCGCTGGTAGCTATCTCTGAGGAGACATGTGGCAGCTACAGGCCTCTAAACTGAGTTACAATGAGGCTTGAGGGCCTATTTATTATTGATAAACAATGGAGAACCCTAAACATCCAAAAACCTAACCCTAAGAGATGAAGCGCCAAAACTATGGGCCCCGTTTGGGTAAATTGGTGTTTCAACTTCCCAGGGACGTAACTTTGGCATACTATCTCCGTTTGATGCACATGATACATCATTAGAAATTTCTATCCGAGGACTACAAATTTCACCAGGAATAACCATTCCAAAATGGAATGATATTCTTTGGAGGCGCGATGCCCAAAAAAATGTCGTTTAGGGCCTCAAAACGGCTCCAGAAGTTCAGGACCCGAAAAACTAATAAAAATAGTAAGTTGTGTCGAAACTGAAAAACTGAAAGAGACAATGGTGGGGCCCCAAGTGGAATAGGTGAGTGGCCACCAATATCCACCTGGATCATTCCTCCCCCCTTAGGAAGCAATGGTCCCCATTGCGTTGAGTTCCTCCATGAGATGAGGAAACTTCTGCTGAACTTGGTCCCTGTTGAACCACTTGCCTTGGTGCAGGAGTTGGCCAGCTTTGACAACCCGATATAGTTGGATATTATGTTGGCGAGTGCTCTTTATTTTCATGTCCATGATACAATCTGTGGTGGCCTGTTCCATGCAGTCTGGGTTTAACTCTGTTGGTGTGAGTTGTTCTGCAATGTCTAAGGTGTCTAGTAGAGGTGGGAAGTAAGGACGAAGGCGATCCACATTGAAGACTGGGTGCAGACCAAGGAATGGTGGAATACTGAGCTCGAAGGCATTGTTCCCTACAGCCTTGGTGATGGTGTACGGCCCGTATCGGAGCGGGAGAAGCTTGCGGTGGGGTCCAGTGAGGCGCTCCTTCTGCAAATGTAGCCATACTTTGTCACCCACCTGGAAGTTGTGTGGCACCCGGTGTTGATCATGGCGTTGCTTGTACTTGGCATTGGCTCTGTCCAATATATCATGAACTTGTTGGCGGATGTGTTGAATGCGCTCGATGAAGCTACTTGCTTTGTCAACTTCAGACTGGACATGAGCTGAATCGGCCTGAGCAGCTGCAAATGGTATGGCTACGTCAATAGGACATAGTGGCTGGAATCCCAAGCCCACCTGAAAGGGGCTATGGCTGATTGAACTGTGGAGAGCCCGATTATAACTATGTTGTACATATGGGAGGCTCTTGTCCCATGTGCGTGGATGCTTTGAATTGTACATGCGCAGAATGTGTACAATCATTCTGTTGACGACCTCTGTCTGGCCATCTGTTTGGGGATGGAAAGTTGTGGACTTGGTGAGCTTTGTGTCCAACATTGACCGGAGGCTGGACCAAAATGTGCTGAGGAACCTGCTATCTCGATCTGATATGATAGACTGTGGGATCCCAAAGTGCACCCACACTCGTTCAAAGAAGAGTTTAGCAGTGGCTTCTGCTGTGATATTCTTCTTACAGGCCACCATGATGGCCATCTTCGAGAATCTGTCAACGACCACGAAAACACAGTCATTTCCATTCTTAGTAGAAGGCAGGCCCGACATGTAATCCATGGAGATGGATTCCCAAGGTCGACTAAGGGTAGGTAGTGGAGTATATAGGCCTTGCTTCTTGATGGTCGGTTTGGCAATGGCACAAGCAGTGCAGGATCTGATGTGCTTCTTGACATCCTTTCGAAGGTTCGGCCAATAGAAATACTTCTGTAGTATTGCTACTGTTTTCTCGACCCCAAAATTCCCAGCGACTCGACTGTAGTGTGCTTCCCATATCATCTTGGCACGCTCGCTTGAAGGAACACAAAGGTGTCCCAGGTGACATAAAATTGCACCACAGGCTGAAAGAGGCGAGGCTCGAGGCAACATCAAACCAAGCTCAGCCTCGTAGCTAGCCCTACGAGGACAGGAGAGGGCTCTCTCCGGGTCTATCTCGGCAAAAGGATCTTCAAGGGGCTGAGATGACCGATAAGGAATGCTAATTTTAGGCTAGTAAACTGATATGAAAATGGATTTTAATGAATGATGGGTTTCCAGGGCTGCATGGGGCAAAGAACAGCTTGAACAGGGAAATATAATCAAAAACACAGATTGTCTCCTGAGGCAAGGTAGGCAAGAAAATTTAACATCAATTTGAGATTAAATGGAATGGCAAGACTGCTGAGGAGCCGACAAGGGCATAGAGGATGAATCCTTGTCAAACAGAAGAAAACATTAAATATGAACAAACTTAAAGGCAGAGCATACCAAATATGAATTCTACCTTAACACTTCATTTGTTCAATTGGAAATGATCATGAAATGACATGAACACATAACAAGCTACATATGAAACAATAGAGGACACAAATGTTAAATCTCATACCACAGGAATCTCAGAAGCCAGAGCTGGGTATTTTCATTAAAATCTTTGTCAAAATCTGTACAATGGAGCTCTGTTTTCTCTTTTACACCAGCGCTCAGAACTCTCCCCAATTGATTTACAATGTATAAATAAAATCCTGCTAGGGGAAAACAAATTGACCCCAAGACAAGGAATTTGTTTCAATTGAAATTACAAAGATAGAATAGATTAATTCATTTATTCTAAAAGCAGACTCTTGTTTCCCTCGGGAATTCCTACGATAGCCAATACTCGTATGGAATCCATTTGGAGTTTTAAGCGAAGTCATTAAGATGAAAGGATCATCTATACGCTCTAAAGATAGAAAAACCTCCAAATATTCCAGCCGAGGATTTCTAATGACCTGGAGCGTAGACTAAAGGCAAAATAGGTAATCGATCTTTGAATGCCACTTTGCAACTACTCACAAATTTCTGGAGATACGCTTTGCCACTTTACAGAATTTTGGGAAGAAGTCCCCAATATTTTAATGCTAAGATATGGGTTAAACTGCCACATATGCTCCTTAGACCTGAAGATGAATCGATCGCCCAAATAGCGCAATGACTTCCACCTGGAATAATGCCACTTTCATTTCGATTTATTTATTGACTCTGACTCTCCTTATTATCGATCCTGAGATAAATACATCTGTGTATTTCAAACACATGCAACGAACTTTTCCACACAATAATTTATGAATATCGTTGCTTGTCTCCCAGCTATTCAATGACACCACGAATAATGTTCAATTTTCCTGCTGTATCTTGCCAAATCCGCGGACCTATCCCTCGTATCAGCGCTGTCATATATTCGAGAAAGTAGAGTAAAACATGACCGACAGCGGATTTGCCGGATCAACGCTTTTGCTTTACAACGCCATGCTAAAAAAAAAAACTTCGTAAGTCTGATCTCAGGAACCTGCGTCATGGGAATCAACGCTTGAGGAAAGATCTCCGGATCTCCGCACATAAAACCATATTATTATCTTAGAGCTTGCGGTTTTCAAGTTTTTGTTGAATAAAACGACTTCCATTCAGTGACGACAATTCGAAACATCGATTTTGTTATTCTTGAACTCTTCCGGCAACGTGTAACCATAGCTCCTTTATGTCCTGCAGCATGAGTCGATGGAGCTGATTTGATATCTAATTTGGGTGCAAAAACGAATCCATTTTTTACGAGGTGATGGTTAAGAAAAAGGCTCACTGAATAAAGTAGATTCGCTCGGCTTGATACTTATGTTCATCGACTTGTAAGTTTACACTGCGGAAGTAACCCAGGTGGGTCGCTCTGCTGCAATGTTAATATTCATTTATTGCTTGGAACCTTGGTTTTGATTACCGTGCTCTAGTAGGTGAAGTAATTAAGTACACTGAACATGGTTCTTGAGATCTGCATTCAACATTTTGAACCACTCTGTTATTAGACACGGCTCTGTCTCCATGGCAAGTACTGTCTTCAACAAGATGTTGATTACTGTCTTCAACAAGATGTTGATTCTGTCCTGCCCAGCATTTGATGTGCAAAGGCCGAGTATTCTCTTTACTCTAGAGTAGTTTGAACTTGGTTGAAAACCTTATGAAGTAGTTTTAACTTTCATTATAACAACATCTTGAACTCGTTTGAAAATCTTATGTAGTGGTTTCTTCAGAATGGCATTTTGAATATTGTAGACAGGGTAGCTAATTTTACTCATTATCGAGTCGTAGTGTCTCCTCGAAAAGCCCTATTTATTGGAAGAATCCAATAGCAGGGTGCATATGAGGAAAGCGGTGAAAAACTTGTGTGCTTGAAGGCTCTTGGGAGGCAGTTGAGCAAGATTTCAATAGTGAAGGAGTGGTTTGAAATAGATAATCTCAATCAAACAAACCCGTTAATGGACATGAAATCAAGGAAGCAATGACACATCTCAAGGAGGGACAGATTGGATATTTTTGAACAGAATGTCAGCTCCATTGTGTTGCATTGAACTGGAATAGCAAGGATTTAGGTCAACAAGATTAGTTATGCAACACAGACATCAAATGGCAAGTTACAATATGATTATCATTGGTTCAACCTCTCATACTATTCAATGTGTTAGCGCTCATAACCACAGTGCTGCTTGTGAATAACATAGCCAGTTCCTTTTCTCTCATCTAAAACCAACGTAGCCAGTGACTCTCAGAGATGAGGCGGGAAGAGGCTATATTTAGGAAATACATGCTTGTCTATTTGGTGTTGCAACTACAATATTTGGGGGCCCAATACCCGACCTAAAATGCGCGAAGCATCTTTGCTCGAGAATGAACTCTTGCCTCAGAGACATATTTCACGATTAATCGTACTTATGGCTTGCAAAATCACCTCGGATCACATTCCTGCGATCAATAAGACGGGGCATTCCCAGCGCTAACATAATCATTTGATTCAATAAATGTGGCAATGAAGTTTGTTTGGGCTTTCCAGTGAGACTTCTCCAAATAGCTTGTAACTTACTTTGCCTCGATTCTTGATGATATTTGTTTTTTTACGCTTGTGTTTTTTCTGAAAGAGGCTGAAGAAAACCTAGCGCCTTTGTGGAATTTGATACATATTCTAAAAAAACACATTTAATGATTTCTTCTTCAAAACAGGGTTTTGAAGAAGAATCAATTTCACATTGATGACATTCCTGAAATGAAGACTTACTGAAGCTTCCTCTGAAGACTAAACCCTGAATTTCAGAATTACTCTTTAATAACTGCAAATAAGGAGAAATGAACCTTGATGAACTTGATTGCAGCAGACTGACAGGACGGAGTCTAACATTGGCTCCAATGGGGATGGCAGCTGCCGCTTCTTGGAGGTGCCAAGAACCGCAGAGCTTTGGGAGAGCAGACAGTGCCTCCGTCCATTGGGCGATGGAATCCATTATTTGACAAAAGACTAATGACTAAATTTCGAAACTGAAACTGAACTCAAACTGATTCGATCTGAAAACTGAAATAACTGAAAAACTGGCTTAACAAACTTCAAACTAAAGCTGCAATGAAACTGGAACAAGATGCTGCCCTTTGGCTGCTTATTTATTTACAAAATCTACCCTACTCCGCTGTAAAAACAATAGATCAGGTAATACTGAAATGCCAGATCAACCATTCAAGTAAACCTGAAAATGATGCCGCTTGAGAATGCTTCAACCAGATCACAGATGCAATTGCTGGCAGCCCTACATGCACACAATGAGCCGGGTTATGTGATAGACAGCCTGATCTATCAATCAAACTGAAAAACATTTCCATGTACATCGCAACAGGATCGCAAAAGCCAGACTCCGTTTGCTGTCCCAACTCTGCAATACATACCTCCAGCTGCACACTATCAAGGCAAACATCTGTAGGCAACTCTATGGTTTCTTGTTTTGAAGGAGGAAGAGTTTCCAAGAACATTCTGGGATCTCGGAAATCATATGACTGGATCTGATCATTTAAACACTGAATCTCCTTCTCAATTCTTTCAACAACTAACTCACAGACACCATTTTTAGCTTCAAGAGAAAACTTCGGAGATTTCAAACATTGAAGCAAGCCACTGAAAAATTCTTCATTAATTTCAAAATCTGCTAACTGATTTCTTACTTCTTTTACAGCTTCACACAGTGCAGGGTTTGCCACATACCCTACCATTGCATGAGTGGATCAGCGAGCATTGGAATCTCTGGATCGAGCTGGAGTCGCCGGGTGAAAGTTTCAGCCTTCATATGTGTCTGACTGCTGTCCACCATCAGCATCAGATCTGCAACTTGATTTCCTGCACTGGGGCAAGACAATCTACTGGAGTCGCCAGGTGAAAGTTTCAGCCTTCACATGTGTCTGACTGCTGTCCACCATCAGCATCAGATATGCAACTTTGATTTCTTGCACTGGGGCAAGACAATCTACAAGTCGATTGTCAAATCAACAGCAAACCATCTTCCCCAGTATGGTCGCCACTATGTTAGCGCTCGATTCTGCCACAGGCTGAAAGAGGCAAAACTCGAGGCAACATCAAACCAAGCTCAGCCTCGTAGCTAGCCCTATGAGGACAGGAGAGGGCTCTCTCCGGGCCAACTCGGTGAAAGGTGTCCAATGGGATCTGAGATGACCGATAAGAAAAAAACTGATCTTAGGCTAGTAAACTGATAGAAAAGGGTTTTTCGATAAATGTTGGGTTTCTGGGCTGTGTGAGGCAAAGAACAGCTTGAACAGAGAAATATAATCAAAAACACAGATTGTCTCCTGAGGCAAGGTAGGCAGGAAAATTTAACATC
The DNA here is from genome assembly GCA_034641835.2 of Pinus albicaulis. Lineage (NCBI taxonomy): Eukaryota > Viridiplantae > Streptophyta > Pinopsida > Pinales > Pinaceae > Pinus > Pinus albicaulis. The sequence continues at coordinate 75,977 of JAXQQM020068808.1, forward strand.
AAATTGAGATTAAATGGAATGGCAAGACTGTTGAGGAGCCAACAAGGGCATAGAGGATGAATCCTTGTTGAACAGAAGAAAACATTAAATATGAACAAACTTAAAGGCAGAGCATACCAAATATGAATTCTACCTTAACACTTCATTTGTTCAATTGGAAATGATCATGAAATGACATGAACACATAACAGGCTACATATGAAACAAAAGAGGACACAAATGTTAAATCTCATACCACAGGTATCTCAGAAGCCAGCGCTGGGTATTTTCATTAAAATCTCTGTCTAAGACTGTACAAATAAACTATAATTTTCTCCTACACTAGCTCTCAGAACTCTCCCCACAATTGATTTACAATGTATAAATAAAATCCTGCTAGAGGAAAACAAATTGACCCCAAGACAAGGAATTTGTTTCAATTGAAATTACAAAGATAGAATAGATTAATTCATTTATTCTAAAAACAGAACACTGTTTCCCTCGAATTCTTCTGATAGCCAATACTAGAGCGCAGATCCATTTGGAGTTTTAACTGAAGTCTTTTAAGATAGAAAAGGATCATCTATCTGTTCTAAAGATAGAAAAACCTCCAAATATTCCAGCCGAGGATTTCTAATGACCTGGAGCGTAGACTAAAGGAAAAATAGGTAATCGATCTTTGAATGCCACTTGGCACATCCCTATACACCTACCTTCAAAATGCGTTCGCCATTTCACATATATTCTTTTAACCTGGAGATGAATCGATTGCCCAAATAGCACAATGACTTCCACCTGGAATAATGCCACTTTCATTTCGATTTATTTATTGACTCTAACTCTCCTTATTATCGATCCTGAGATAAATACATCTGTGTATTTCAAACACATGCAACGAACTTTTCCACACAATAATTTATGAATATCGTTGCTTGTCTTCCAGCTGTTCAATGACACCACGAATAACATTTCAGAACATGTCCAGCAAATCAACATGCTATACCATAATGACATGGCTCTGCTTCAGTGGCATAAAAACTATCACGAAGTCGAGGGAGCCAATTTCATACGAAACTGGGCGCTCAACACGTCTTTTCGGACCTCTGTTGATGCGTGGGTCGCTCTGCCCTGCGTGGGTCGCTCACGTTGTATTTTTACACTGCGAAGAATGCCCAGGTGGGTCGCTCGGCAGGGTGGGTCGCGCTCATTGTTTCCATACGTAGATGCAACCCCAGTAAGCCGGAGTTGAGAAGAAGAAGTTGGCTTTGCCCACCTGAGGAGAACCCGATGCAACTAACATCATCCACCTTATCCCGCAAGACACAATTTGGAGTAGTATAAAACCCATCAGTTTCTACACAAAGATTATTTTTACGACCATTAGGTGTCATGTAGATAGGTGATGAGTTTCCGGGGATACGATGGAAATTCTTTGGACGCTTCAACAATGGAAGCTGTGATGTCCTTTTTTTGTCACATGGATAGTGTGGTCATAGGCATAGTATTGGGTGGATTTAACCGGTTACGCTTCAAAGTTAGGCCTGGATGGGGAGTAGAACAAGATTCATATGCTTTTGTACTCCCACGTGTATGTCTCGTATCTTTGATGCCTGCCACATTGTTTGTTGAGGACTGTGTTGCCTGTGGTGTTTTGACATTGGCAGTCAGATTTAAGGAAAAGGTGAGAGCCTTTTTCCTTGAACTGCCCAAAGGATCGCACTTGTTGATAGAATCATCTTCACGAACTAACAACTTTGAAGGATCAGATAGAAAGCCTCCTGGAACTCGCCCTGATGGCCACTGAAACGACATCCCTGCTGGCTCCCGAACAGCCACCCTCAATGCACATTATAAGTGTTCTGCTTGCAAGGCGATTAAAGCATAAGGTCGCTAAATTGTAGCAGCAGATGTGTTGATCTTCAACAAAGACCTTGAAGAATAAATATAGCACGCACTACCAGCCATAATGATTAATTAAATGATTTCAGGAATTCTTCGCAAGATTAGATTAACGCGGTTGGAAATACGGTGGCCTCTTTTCAATACCCTACATCGAAATAAAATCAAGACATATGGACGGATCGGATACACATATGTTGTCCCCGATGATATTTCAAGACCATCTCGGCATCAAGCAAGATGCGGGCAAGTATTCCAATGCATAGCGCGCTCGGCCACGATGCGTAGTCGCACTGTATCTTGCCACGAATGCCCTTAAACACGAGTTTTAAGCCCTCTAAACTGCGCAATCACTCCATGTTGATCGAAGACATGAACACCATTTCTTCCATGATTTGTTTTACATAAGAAAAATCAACATAAGCACTAAGGTCTGCATTTCATGGGTCAACTAAAATATGAACAAATTTGTGTTTCCTTATGTCCTGTAAGTTGTCTGAAATTATTCCATTTTGTAAACACAATCATTGGCTCTGCACGATGAAGGAGATTGCAAGTTCTCAGGATTCTCAGCATCACCATCTTTTCTTGGACAGTTCAGAATTTAGAATCAACTTTTTGCTTCAACTGTAACAAATTATCAAGAACTAGTAGCATGGGTGTCACATACTTAAAATCTGGCTGGCCCTCACTTTTTGATACCTGCAGGCAAATGCTGGACAAGATATCCAATAAAACACTAACAAGACCATTGTCAGCACCTACTTCACAAGCTGCATTGTCTTCATGTAAAATTAGCCAAAACATGAGATATGAGGGTCAGCATGTTACCATCCTTTACATGATCCAAAGTACAATGTTTGAGTTGCTCCACAAGAAATAATATAACCTTAGCCTCAAGTGGAAAATATCTCATCAATAGAAGGGGCAATGAGTCATCAGGAGGTGGTCCAACAGGTTGAGTTTGACATAAACTACCTTTAAGACCTGGGACTGTAGTACCTTGGCAAAGATTTCTGAGTCTCTTGGAAGAGAAACGGCCCCATTGGGAACAGGCTACACTAGGAGACTTGATGACAAACTCTCAAAATGCAAGAAGGTGTTGCTAGGTGATCCATCAAAGTTTCAGATCAAAAATTTGAGGCTCAGCATTCCAAACAGATGACTGCCTATGCTGATTCAAAATAGGATCCACATAATGCTTAACAGATCATCATTTCAATGTCACTTGCATGCTCATCCAAATTAATTGTGACACTGCTGGAAGTGGAAACATTGCCATCTTCTTTCTTTATCACTGCCTTTGAATCCTGAATAAATGTGACTTGCCATAGAATCTCTCGATGTATCATTTCAATGTCAAGAGGTATGTCCTTGCTATCATTTCCAAACTCTGTCATTAATGCTGCCAACTATCTATTCTCCCTAGTGGCATCAGCTAGAAAGACAAAAAAAAAGCACCAAAATACTTTGTGGTTCAGTCCATTTTCTACAGCTAATAAATTAGTTTCCCGCAACAGGACCCAACACATTTAATGTAGTTTTGAGATGCCTCTTCAGATCAGCACAAAATACCCATGCAAGTTTAAAATAACTCCTTTTGACCCAAATGACTGCAAATGACGAGAGATGAATTTTGATGAATTTGACTTTGATGGAAGACTGACAAGATGGAGTCTAACAGGTGGGAGTCCTTTGGGAGTTTCAAACACCTTGGAATTATTGTCCAAGACTTTTCCGAGATCTGGAGAAATAGATGATTTTGATGTTGGAACTTCTAATGAGCATAATTGTGCAATTATGCCTCGTTGTTCTTTATTCAGAAGCTTTGTCATGACATT